>RPOG01002555.1:0-35000 GCA_008086565.1 Thalassoma bifasciatum | reverse complement strand
CAGCCTGAGANTCTTTTGCTTTTCTGGGCACCTCGCTCACAGCTCTCTCCGTGCACCTCGCCACATTCCAGTTTCTCCCTGCTTAAGCAAACAGAAGGCAGAGCTCTCTCCGCCGCCGCTCGCCGTACTGCTGTCACGCCTCCTCCTCCTCCTCCTCCTCTGATGAGCCAGCGGGCACGTTGGGCAACTGATACTGTAGACTTCGGCATTCCTCATCCTGCAGGAGGATCAGAGAATTCATGTCAGTCGCTTGCTAAACCATGCAGAAGAGCTCCTCAAGCAGAAAAAGGAATGATATGCTCTTTAGGTTTGAATCCACTTTTACCATCCTTGGATTAATCCTGGTTTGGAAAAGTGAATTGATTGGTTGATTGACTTTTTAAAACCAAGCTAAGAATGCTTTGAGCTTCTTTTTTAGTCCATCTTAGCGATCAGGTGCTCACAGAAAGTTTCTGAGAAAATCTGCGAAGAGGGATTTCCACCCTAATCCTTGAAATCTGTGTGGAATGTCAGGTCAAAATATGGTAGCATGTGTGCAGACCCCGAGGCGCTGCTTTAGTGCTGCGTTCAGTTTGCAGGCTGGCTTTTTACATTTCAAAGTTTGTTGATTCATTTTTCTCTGATTGCATGTTCCACCTTCTTCAAATCTGGGTTTAATCTCACGACAACATCCAGACGTCTTCCCCGTTTTCATGATTCCCATCTGCTGTGTTTTTCAGGGGTTTTTGGATATTTTCTAACGGCGTTGGAGGCCGACGTTCTGCAGGGCAGCATGCAAACGGAGGATGTCGTCTGAGTCCGAGTCGGGCCTCGCTGCTCTGCGTGTCGCCGTGTCGTCCAGAGGAATGAGGGCTCTGTGGTGCTCGCTCTGGCTCTCCCTCTTCCTGCCGCTCTGCGTCGCTCCGGCTCGACTGCCCACCGCTCAGCCCACAGGTAAGAAACAAGAAGAAACTCTTTCATACGCTGCTGTGGGCTGTTTGTAGAGAATCCACTTAAAAGTTTACAGTTTTCAGAAAAGTTTGAAGCAATTTGGAGATTTTCAGGACGGGAAACTAGTCCAAGAGCAAAGAAATACAATCAAAACTTGACTTCTCTGTTGTAATCAGCTTCCTCAGGGGGAAAGTTTGTGCTTTTCCAACCCTAACGAAGCCACAACTGGAGAGAAAACACTTCTTCAGATTGTATATTGGATCCAAAAACACATCATTTCTACTTTTAAACATATATGCCATTATTTTCTGCTCCAGGCTTATTCTTATGAGCACACACTTCGAATCTATATCTTTAAGAACAGCATTTAATACGCTTGGTGTTGACAAAACCTCTCAATTGAAGGAGAGGGAATCTTACTGCTAAAGCCAATCATTCATTGTTTGTCATTTATAAACCTCAATCATCAGATATTGACTCAATTCTTATAGATTTTTGCCACTAGTGAGGATAAGCTGACCCTCACTTTCAAATGCTCAGCAGCACTTGTTGCAGCCTCCACATGTGCAGCAAGATCTGCATCAGCTAAAAGCCATGACTTCCTGTTGCCAGTAGGGGGCGCCTCATTTTGTCCATATACATGCACTCAGGCTGTGACACTGAACGCTGTTTGTACATTTTGGTCGTGATCCAACATTGTACATAATAGTTATTCAGGTTTGCGTGTGAAAAATTGTCAACTTTGGTTGCCTATCCTGGCCATGCCCATTGAGTCACAAAGAATTATTTTATAACTTTTAATGTTGAATGTGTCTAATACATATGTATTTCAATTTTGAAGATAATTGGGAAAAATCTGTGGCAAAAGTATGTCCAGCTTCATACCCTATAAATCGTCAAGATTGGACATTTAACTCCAAGTTCCGAACTTCCTGTTGAGAATTCACAATGATCATAAGAGACTTTTTTCTAAGTCTAGGTACGACTGTTATGCACAAAAAATTTCAGGCCTGTAGCTCAAAGCAGCTGGCCAGGCTGATTTTTCAGTGGCCAGGGGGCGCTGTGGAGCACGAAAACAGTGCTGTCGTACAAATTGCATGTGGCTGGGTTTTGCAGCATGACCTCAAGCACGGTAAAGGAATACAATTTGGGGTGTAAACAAAGAAGCAATTGCTGTTAATTTACAGCCAATTTTCAGCAGTAATCTACTGTTTTTATGAGATACGGTTTTGTAGTGTAGTCAGCAATGCATTGTGGTCTGGTAAATTTGAAGCGTCAACACAAAGACCCATAATGGTATGTTGATGTTTTTGTAGAAAAGTGGGCATTTTTCTATAGTTGGATGCTATATGCGATGTAACCATGAGTGAGGAGGGCACACAGTGGACATGAGACACTGTACATGCATCCCTATTATAGCCTAAGAATTCCAAGTACATTTTGAGCTGTTCGTGGGGGTCCTTGACTAGCCATGTCTTTTTCTTTTTTCTCCCAGGTCACGATAATACACATTAAGAGCATATTTGTCCTCTGGTAGCTATTATTTAGGTTTCAGCCTTGTCACTGGGGTTCCAATAAGGTCCTCACCTGCCCTGCTCATCAGGCTCTGGCCCCAATAAGAGTTTTCCCGTCAGTCATGTTAAGGAGGGAAGGAAACCTGCAGCAGCACTTTTTCCAAAGCAGGAAACCTCTCCGAAGAATTCTCCTCAGCGTCAGAATCATTAAAGAGCTTTAAAGAAGCGTGAAAGAGTCCTCGTCCAGAAACATGAAAGCAGCTGCTCTCACACTCTCTCTCCTCCTCGACCGTCCCCCGTTTCATGTCGGGTGCTAATACGACATCTGCTTAGAACCGTGCTCACTTCTCTGTGTGTTCATCACTTCAAATAGGCGCCTCTCTCAAAAGGAGCATTTATTGTTTATACCAATGTGGCGAAGTCTCTCTCATTTCTTTTTTTTTACGAGGAGGATTTAATTGGACTCTTCTTGCTTCACTGAGCTTCGCACGATTCCTCAGCTTTGTTCTGGAGGCAGAGAAAGACCCAAAGATCAGTCCAAAGCAAACGCCGACTGTGTTTGCTTTAATCTTTCCATATTGCGCTTTATAAAAAGAAGCGAACAGCAGAGTAATCTGTTTCTGCGGTGTTCGCCAAGTGTTGTTTTCCCTCCTCCTCTTCCCTCGCTCCCTCTCTCTCTGTATGTGAGCGACATTTCAGATGAGTCTTTGACACTTTACACGCCACAGTGTGTTTGGAAAGACGGGACACGGTTCTTTCTGGAGAGGACTCAAAGCTCTTATGCAAGATGTAAGATATCCAGTGTGAACTTCTTCATATGCAGGAACATGCAGCTTTATTATCACGTCAGTGTTTAGTTTTCAGTCTGATCAGAGAGGTGTCATTTAACATCTGGATACACATTCTGTTCTCGCCAAAGGATTGAACTTCTGATTTACTTTCAAAACAAAAAATAAATCTCATGCTAAGTTTTCACACCACAGTGCTTAAACCCTCAGCTTTTATTTTTGGAAGAATTTGGGCAGAATGAAGAATTTTGAGCCTGAAAAAAAGCAGCTGTGGAGAGAAAAGGCTGAATGTCATGCAATCTTTGCCATTCAATATTTAAAGGAGCATTTCACTCATTCTAACAGATTTGTAGATTAGATGACAAAGAGACAAAAAGGTTTGGGACTTTGGATGATGGCTGCAGTTTGAACCAGAGCTGAAGGATTTATCAATTTCTGATCACAATCACAATTTCAGACATCCATCATGATCATGTGATCGCCAAAGCTGTGATCTTTTTGCTCCTGACTGACCCAGGATCTGTTGTGTCAGCTGTTTCACCCACATGTGTCCTGAGTGTTTGACTGTTTGGAGAGATCCTTTTTTCCTTGGGATTGTTGAATTTTGTTTTTCTTATTATCACTTATTCAACTTTGTTTTATACATTTTTGTGTATTTTATTGATCTTTTTTGACTTAACACAGTTAAGGATATTTAGCACCTAACTGTTTTTAAAAGTTAAGAGTCAAAGATGGTCCTGTTTGTTTTTCAGTTGTTATGACTAAAAATTCTGGTAAAAAAAAGTCCAGTTCAAAAATAGCAGCAGCATAGAATTGTATTTAAATGTCAGACTCAGTGGAGGTGTTAGACTCAGGGTTTTGATATGAGTCAGATTTTATCTCAAAATCTTTTATTTTTCACTAAAAAATTTGCCTCTTATCTAATAATGTTGTCTTTAGTTCTTTTAATTACGACTTAAATCTTAGAATTTTTACTTTTTATATCAAAATTTCAACTTTTTATCTCAAACGTTGCCTTTGTTTCAAAATGTTTTTGTTGTATCTCAAAAATATGACTTATTTTCTTAGACTTTTATCATAAAACTTTGACTTCTAATATGAAAGTTTAGACTTTTGTCACTTAATGTTAAATTGATTTATGAAAATTTGGATTTTTTTTTTTAAGCTGAAAATTTTGACTTTTTATCTCAGAATTTTGTCTTTATTTCTCAAAATTTCCACTTTTTATTTCAATCTATTGACCTTTTATCTAAACGTTAGAAACAATTCTTACCTTCAGTTTTCATCCTTGAATTAAAGTAAAAGCTTTTGATGTTTTGATGGTTTGATGTGAGTTTCTGCCAAGTTTGTAAATGTAACTGAACATTATGAAAACATCACTGAAGCCTGATTTGAAGAAAATAGTGAATGGAATTGAAATGGCAATCACAATTAGACCATTTTCTAAAATTGTTCAGCTCTAATGTGCCCAATCAGACAAACTGTTCTCTCAAATCTTGTTTACCAGTCTGAAAACTGAACATCAGAGAAGACGATACAAACAAATATTAAGTTATTACAACAGTTACAAGAACTACTGAGAGTTTTTTTTATTATTTAAGCCCCTGTGTTTCTTTACATTAAGAAGTCAAAGACAGATGTGCAGCTCACATACAGCTGTTTCACCCCCACACTTCTCCTCCTCCTCCCCCGCCCTCCAGCAGAGCCCCCCCCCTCCACAGATGGACGAGCAGTGGGGATAAAATGACTGTCGTTTGCTGGCAGATGGCACAATTTCCCCTCAGCTGCCTCAGCGCTGAGCTGCGGAGTTGTTGCTTATGTTGTGCTTTTTTTCCCCCTGTATGTGTGTGTAAAGAAGAGGGTGTTGATTAATGTGTGTGTGTGTGTGTTAAGGAGAGAAATGCCCTTCAGTTTTAACAGCAATCCAGAAAAATGCACCAACTATGAATCATGCTGCATTTCTCTGCTTGTTGGTATTGCAGAAGTTTTAATGCAGGTGACCTCTGACCCCTGTAGGCCACCATAGGTATGTGTTTGAGAGATAATGACAGCTTTGTGTTAGAGAAAGAAGCTTTTATTGATCTGAAAGTTCACTTTTTATAACTGAAAGTAGCTGCAAAACACTCCCTGGAATACTTTTTAAAGTCATACACTGCTCTGTAATTATGCCTGTGTGATGTAAGGAGACACTGTGGTCTGTGTGTGTGATTGTGTGTGTGTGTGTGTGTGTGTGTGTGAAGTTGTTTCCATTGACTCCACTGTAATGTTGTCTCAGAGCGCGGTGTTGTTTATTTCTCCAAAACCTGGTGGCATTTCCAAACGTTTAAGTGGGAAAAAAAAGTTTCTGAGGCCAAGTTGACCCATGTGAGGGGCTAATGACAAAGAGCAGAGCCTGTGTGTGTGTGTGTGTGTAGGTGTGTGTGTGTGGTCAGTAAATACAGAGGGGAGAGGAACAACACACAAACACACAGATACACCCTGCTGCTGCCCCGTGGAGCTAGGGTGAAATATCAGGCTCCTCTGTTCTGACATTTTCTGTTAAACGACAGACATTAAAACTCAACCGTGCATCTGAAGTGTGTGTGTGTGTGTGTGTGTGTGTGTGTAGTCTGCTGTTAAGTGACTGTTATGTCTGCGTGTGCGGTTGGATTATGAAAGGGAGGCAGTAAAAAGATGAAAAGAGAAACAAGAATTAAAGGACAGCAGAGAAGGGGGGGGGGCAAGTGTGTGTGTGGGTGTTTATGTGTGTTTATGTGTGTGTGTAAGAGAGAGGAAAACCATTTGGGTGTGTGAGGTCAGATTATCCTTCAACAAGAGAAGAAAGCAAATATGTTTGTCATTTATAGAAAGAAAATGACAGCTTAGGTTTCGCAATGATCTGTATTTGTGTGTGAGTTTGTGAGTGTGTGTGTGTGTGTGTGTAAGTGTGTGTGTGTTGCTGGTGTGTGTGTGAGGTCTCTGACCCCCTGCCTCTCTCCTGGCAGTGACTGTAAATGTCAGCAGGGGTTGTTTGGGTCGTTAGGAGACTCGTTAAAAAAACGCCATCTACAGATTTACGCTGAGGCTCGACAATTCACACACACACACACACACACACACACACACACACACACACACACACACACACACACACACTTTGCATTTCTCTTCTTTCTTGTTTTTTCACTCACTCTCTCTGTCTTTCTGTCTTCTTCTGGGCCACCACTTTCCTCTATCTCTGTCTTCAGCACACACACACACACACACACACACACACACACACACACACACACACATACACACACACACACACACACACTCTCACACACTCACACATTCTCTTGAAAGCGTCTCCTGTTCTCTGTGAGACTTTGATAGTAGCAATGTTGTCCTGAAGGCAGTGTTCACGTGTGTGTGTGTGTGTGTGTGTGTGTGTGTGTGTGTGTGTGTGTGTGTGTGTGTGTGTGCAGTAATGTGTTCATTCAGCAGCTTCAGGCTGCGTTCACAAGCAGCTGTTGGCTCGAGTGGAAAGATAGTATTCTTAAAAAGTGCGTCTCTTATAGAGCGTGGTGATGCAGAGACACAACTTTACTTTCCTGCTTAGTCCGAAGTTTGCAGACTCATTTGTTGGAAGAACAATTTCTGCTGAGTAGATTTCTGTAAAGTCAGCGTTTAGAATAACAATCATACCAGCCTGAGAGAAGAATCTCTGCTGGTTTTTGACAATTTAACCACAGAAATTATTTCTTTAACCTTTTAATACCTGACCCAAAATGCCTGCGTGGACTGTTTTGCTCATCTTGACCATAAATACTGGAATACTGGAATACTTTGAACTTTCAATATCTCCAATATTTCCAATTTAATGCATGTTATGTGAGAGAAAAACAGTTTAAACTGAAGAAAAACACACACAGAGAATTGGATGTTAGAAGCTTTAGTGAAGAAAAAGACACTTCAAACAAACAGAACGAATAAGTTTTACAGGATGAGCTGAAACTTGAACATTAACTAACAAATGTACACAAACGATTATGAGATTTTCTTTTATTCTGTTTAAAAAGAGGTATTGACAGCATCACTGGATTATCCAACATCTCAGATCTTGTCCCTCTCTTTACACAAAAGCCACTGAAGGATTTTTTTTCTCCTCTTCTTAACAGAAAAATGAATCTCGAAGTAAAGTAGAAAGACATTCAGTCACTCACACCTATTGTACAGTACAAACAAGCAATGATACAGTATTTATAAAGATCAGCAATAATTCAAGCCTCAAATCAGGCTCACACAGCACAAAGAAGACTGGAAACACTTTTCTGAGACTGCAGAAAAACTTCATGTGCTATTTGACGCACAACACGTAAAACACACATTCTCACATACTGTACAAACACAGGATGTTTCTCCGTTCTAAAAAGGTTACTACGTATCGTCAACACTAAAATACACACATTTTCACAAATAAGACTCGGTACATCCTTCCACAAGAGTCACCACACAATACAAGAATCAAATTACGCATAAAAGGAAGTAAAAACTAGACAGAGAGAACTCCATTCATCCCATCAAATGTTACCTTTTCTCACATGAAGTTGCTCCTTCAGATGCTCCTTTGTCTCAGAGTCATGCAGAAACTTCAGTGGAGGCTTTTTAACCCAAAAGGATCTTCTTTTTGACTTTTTTGGGCAAACTCTGCTCCATGGTCTGTGTGTTTCTTCGTGGGTTTCCTTAAACGCCTGAGGGAAATTACCGTAATAATCATATATTAGCTGAAAGAGCAACGTCTCAGCTTTTAGAAACAGTTAGAAATTTTCAGATTGTGCGAATCGTTTAGGAGTAAAGAGCATTTAATAGCAAATGTGTCAGTGCCGACACATCCGTTGTTGAAGGGTTGACTGTATTTAACTTTTTTTTTGCGTGAAAATTGGCTGTAAATTAACAGTAGTTGCTTACACTGTAGATAAACAAGCAATGCAAAGGACAGTGTTCTGCTTCTAGATGAAGTCAGGCACGATTCATTCTCTCCAGTCGAACAAAAAATGGCCGACAGGAGTCCAACATCCTGCCTTTAATCCTATAAAGCCAAACATATATTCGATACATGAGTTCAAAGACCTCTATCTCATCAACATAAATTGTTCTTTAAACAACTGTTAAAAACATTTTTTTTTAAAATATATTCTACACCTTAAGGATTGTCATATCACTACAGTCAGCTGAAGTTGTATTTTCACCCTTTTCAAAACATCTGCACTCATGAAATCATCCACTCACATGGAAAATCAGGAAAATCGTTGCTATTTTTTCAAGAAGTTGCAGCAAGAATAACATCAAAATAGTGACTCTTTTTTAAAATAAGTGTTTTCTGCATGTAATGAATGCATATTTACTAAAAAAAACTTTTATGAAATAGTTAGCAAAACTGTGCTGTGTCAAATGTGATATAAGACATATATCATGAATGAAAATGTTAAAGCAATGTTTTTTAGTGGTTTTTGTTAAAAGGGTTAATAAACATCTCAGTTCCAAAAAAATTGGAATTTTCACACTATTTTTTGATAGGTCGGGGTTTACATCGAGGAGCCTCTTGATCAGATATCGAACTCATACTTTCCTTTACAGAATTATTCATTATGATGAAACGTTGCATTCTCAGTAAGGAGAGTGGAGGAAGGATGAATGTGACTCGCCTGGTTTAATCTGCTCTAAAGTGACGCCTGACATGACAGTGCTGGTGTTTTTAAGTAACCAGGCCTCAGTGAATATTTATAGAAACACTTAATGAGCACTAATGTTGGTCACAACACCCAGCGGGCACTTTCCCACCTGGACTCAGCCGCGTTGATGGACTGTTGTTGAATGTGTTTTCTCCTCTGAAGAGCTCCTCCAGCTCTGCCTCTCGGCCTGCGTTTATAGAAAGGTTATTTTCTGGAGTATGATGTTGGTGTAATCCTCGGTGGGGCCTCTCAGCATCACTAACCTTTAATCATCCCATTATGTAAATGAGTCGTACTCCGTGTGTGGGCTTTACATGAAGCCATGAAAATTGTGCCGCGGAGTTACTGAAAGTGTCTTCTTCTCCTGCTGCAACACTTTGGCTTCGTCTGCATCACTGATCATTCCCTTGGCAACGTTATCAAGACATCTTCTGGCAAGTGGAGGAAGCGTGCACGCCAGATACTGTAAGCCTTTCAGGATGACGACTCACTGAACAATGGCTGCACTATCCTCAGTCCATCAAGCACTTAATCCAGTCGACACTTCAGACACTTTGTTGGATGAGCATTAACCGTTCATCACAATCAGAGTCACATTCACCCAGAGATCATCCTGAGCTCCTGTGAAAAAAATCCCTCAGAGTGGAGTCACCTTTATAAAAACTGAAGTAAAGGTCACAATCAGCTCCTTAAGTCCTGAACAAGACAGTTAAATGTTTTCTCAAGCATCTTCTCCTTGTGTTGACGTGTTTGTTTAAGCAGGTTGCGTACATCATGGAAGGTTTTCTTAAGTGCTAGTGGAGGATTGCTGTCTAGACGAGGTTTTTCCAAGAATAACAGCTACAGGAGCAGAAGTGGAAAAGTCTCATGCTGAGTGAGATGTTATTAGAGGTTTTCGTATCAGATCACAGACTGGAGTAAAATCAGCTTTAATCAAAGTGAAGAAAAAGAGGTGTGTTTGTGTTGGAACGGTGCTCCAGCTAAGTTACTTATATATATAAAAACCAGTCGTCATATACTGACAAACATCATGAGTGATGACTCTCCTGTGTCTTTGTCACCTGAAACGATGTTCAAACAGCATCAGATATCACATCAAATGGTAATGATGTTTGTTGTCCACGCTCCATTGCTTTATACACAACATGATTGCGTTAGACATAGGAAACCAGCTGAACATGTATGTAATGGAAGAATACTTTCTTACTTTATTTATTTCACTTCATAAACATAATTAAGACAGCTCAATCCCAGATTTTTCCCTTGGGTTATTCTGCTCCAGAAAGCTGCAGCTTGAGTCCACATGAGCAGCATGAATGAAAATATGAAATGACCAGTACTTATATAGCGCTTTTCTAGTCTTTCTGACCACTCAAAGCGCTTTACACTGCTAGTCTCTTTCACCCATCCATGCCACATTCACACACTGATGGCAGAGACTGCTAATCAGACTGCCACCAGTTGAGGCAAACACATTCATACCCATCCACACTCCACTGAACATCAGCAGAAGCAATTTGGGGTTCAGTGTCTTGCTCAAGGACACTTCGGCATGTGACTGTAGAAGCTGAAATCAAACCCACGAACCTTCGATCGAGAGACGACAACTCTACCACTGAGCCACAGCCGCCAAAATAGATGCATATAGGGATGTAACAGTATGAAAATTTAAGCTCATGGTTATTGTGACTAAAATTGTCACAGTTTTCGGTAATATCGCGGTATTTTTCAAAATGTGTTTAATGTTCAGAAAACACTGATAGACCTAAACAAACTGAAATAGTTTAGAACATTGTAACAGTGTTTATTATATTTCAAAAATATAGGCAAAATCATACTAAAAGTGCAGTTTTTAACATCAAAGAAACAAGGGTTCAGCATGAAAACAGCTGATTTCTCAGGAACATTTCCAGTGGTTTAAATTATACAAATACACAAATTCGAGCTGTTTTTTTTTTTTTGGCATTTTTAGATGCAGGTGCACAAACAGACTGTTTTCTGTTTGTTTGCTTAAGTGTCTGCTCAAGACGGGAGCAAGAACATGGTGTTTTATTTTGAAATGACCGGATTCTCTGTTTGTTTTTCGTGTCTTTTTTCCTGTTGTGTACGACCTGCTCTGTAGAGATTAACACGTTTCTGCAGCGCACTCCAGCAGACGTTTCAGTGTGGCGCAGACGTTCCGTGGCGCAGATGCTTTATATGTGACTTGTGGTTAGAGAGATGATAACTGTCTGAGTGCTGTCACAAATGCTGAAGTGTCCTCCTGGTTGACAAACTTTGGCTGGTTATAACATGGTTCACTGGACTCCTGGGGGCCAAACCACATGCTGAAGTGAAGTGTCCTCTTGGGAGTCAAAATACACGTCTGCTTTTCAAAATATTTGTGCACGACACTGATGAGATGTGATTGATATTGTTATGGTTGCTCATGGTTGTCAAGGTTGCGAAATGCCCTTTATTGTTTAATGATTAAAGCAAAATTAGTCCATGGACTCTTTGGCTTCAGGTAGGTGCATGAAGAACATTCAACAGTTTATCATTTGGTTGCAAGAAAACATCAATCAGGGTTAACCGAAACAGTTAAGTTACTTTTTATAAGGCCAAAACAAGATGCTGTAAGACGCTAAAATGCTTCAAGGAGCGTAGAGGAACACTTTACTTCTATTTCCCTCTCATCAAATGTGCTTCAATGACAGAAACATACAGTGTATTTTCATGAAAATCAGTACTATAGTATGATACATGTGCTATGATGTATAGCAGATATAACACTGCAGCTGCTTTAAATTCAGGCTTGAAATACTTTTCTAAACTTAAGTTTGTGATTTCCAGTCAAAATGAACCAGATTGAGACATTTCACTGTCACTGCTATTTTATATCCTGAGGTCTGAGTGTAAAATCCTCCCAGAAGTCCTCAGTCTCTCTCAGGTGGGGGTTAAACTCCCACCTCCACGAGCCCTGAGTGTGTTTTAAAATCTATCAGACAGCTGTAGATCAGCAGGTCACTGTCGGCGCTCGGCCTTCGTACCAACCTTGTCTGCAGGCCGCAGCTATGTGTGTATTAATACACCTCATTAATGCCCTTTGAAACCCTCTCTGCACGCCCCTGCATGAATTATGGATGAAGATACACACCTGTCTGTGTGTGGGGCTCATGTTCAACCCTCAACACCTTTTACTTCTCTTTTTTACTGCAGCTCTTTCTCTCTGCCATTAAACCAGGGCAGCAGAAACGCTCTTTAAATCTTTCATCTTACCGAATAAACGCTCTTTGATGTCTGTTAGGTTCGCATACACACACTCTGTGCTACACACTCGCACCTGTACATGTCCTCTGCTCCACCTCTGGCTGTGGTTCAGGTGGGTTCTTATCCCGCCGGCTGACAGCGGCGTTGACATACGGCGGGTTTTTAATTACAAAGCTCCCCTTGAGGAAATTGTTGAGATACTCGACAGATAAGACAGACATGGACTGGGAACAAAGGGGCTCGTTGTGTCGTATCAGGAGGACTGTTTTGAGAGGGCGCGCAGGGAGGCGGGGGGGCTGCAGTTAAATCTGACACAATATTTTTCTGCTTGATGGTGATTTATTGAAAGCTGAGCTCCTCTTTTCATCCATGTTCACTTTAGCTCACTCTAACTTTCTTAGTCATTACCTCTCTCTCTCTCTCTCTCTCTCTCTCTCTCTCTCTCTCTCTCTCTCTCTCTCTGACACCTGGATTTATTGCTACCATCGGTGCAATTGCATAACTTAGGCTGAATTGTTGTGATGGATGGCAATTGCAAAATGCAGCCAATGTACACTGTTCTCTTGCATGTATAAACATGTTTGTGTGTGAGAGAATCTGTGTGTGTATGTGTGTGTGTGTGTGTGTGAGAAAGAGAGAGAGAGAATCTGTGTGTGTATGTGTGTGTGTGTTGCTGCTTCAGGCCGGCTCCCTTGGAAGAGTGTGTTTTGTTGCTGGCAGAGGCAAACAGATGGCAGGTTGTGTGCCGAGCTGTAAGGAGTCCAACACACACTCACAAAGGGAGAGAGGAAGAGAGAGAGAGTGGTGTGTCCCACCCATCACTCAGCCCCTTGACTCCCCCTCTATACCCCAAATCAGTGACACACACTAACACACACACAGTCTTCTTCTTCTTTGAGCTTCCGTTTGATGTTTCTCATGTTACTTTTATTGTATTTACTCTTCTGTTGACTTTCTCAGTTCACTTTTTTCTCACAGGCACTACATGAGGAAAAATACACAACCCCTTTTTACACAAAGCACAGTTTCAACAACTTATACCGCTATTAAAAGTGCTTAAATTTTTGTTGCATTGGGATTACTTTAAGTCAATCTCCTGACTTCTCTGCAGAGTTTCAGTTTTCAAAGTCATGGCTCATTTTGATTGGGCATGCACCATCTGAACCTGCTTTAAAACTGATTCAAAAGGTTAAACCAGGTATCAGTGACATAGAGCTGATCTGTACAGCAGATCTATTGAAGTCAATTCTAGCAGTTTTGGAGCTTCACGCTTGTTTCTGCAGCAACTTGCTGCTCGGTGGAAGTTGAATTCGTCTCCTTTCCACTGCTGAAGTTTACTCTTATGTCATATCTCCTTTAGGGTTGGAGATCAACTACCCAAATATGTGCACTTTCATAATCCCATAAAATAATTATACAAACACCTCTTCAACAGAGCTGGTGCTTGTGCTGGTTCCAAGTATAAGCGCTAGTTTTTTGTTCACCAGTTCTCCACAACAAAGAACCGACTTCAGGTGATAAGAACTGGTGTTTAGGAAGCACCAACTATGTCAGGACAGGCAGGGAAAGGCAGCCAGAAAGAGACTAAACCTTTGAAAGAAGAAGAAATACATTTTTGTTTCTTTTTTTAACTTGGCTCCACCAGAAATCCTCTACTGCACAGACTCTGGCAGCACAATGGTGGCCAAATCCAGCTCCAGTAAGGGGGTTGTTTTGGCTTCAAAACTGTACAACGGTGACAGGCAGAGCCACACTGTCCATTCTATATACAGTCTATGGTCAGGACCAAAGAGGTGGTGGAAAACAGCCATTTTTAAAAGAAAAGCTGCTGAGTGGGTTGTCTGTTATTTTGTTGGAGTTTCTCACTCAAAACTTGAAATGGAGACAGAATTAAAGCAGCGATGTATGCACATGATGAGGTCCTACACTGGGACTTAATGGGCTTCTGTATGGCTCAGGCATCTTTGGGAAAGTCTGTGTATGCAGTGAAGTACTGATATTTTAAGATGATGCAATGATGAGGTTCCAACTTGGCTACTGTGAACACGACTGCTGGGCAGTTTTCACCTGAGAAAATGTATTTACATGATTTTCATTGCATTGCATTGTATGAGTGTCATGTGTCCTTAGGCACCTTCTTACTGCTCACTGATGTCATCACAGGTTAGCATGGTTCCCTGCTCCCATCCATGTTTTTATAACAGGCACATGTTGGGGGTGATTTTCACTCCATGTTGGTGTTTAAGGGATAAAATATTTTTTTACCATTATTATTTATGGACCATTACTTTATGGAAAAAATAGATTTTCCTGTAACCTTCACTGGAAAAGGTTCACATGTCCATGGAATGCACTTATTCTACTTTTTAGGAATTTTTTTATTGACAATTTCTTATCCCTTTGGCAGATTTCTTTTTTCTTGTTACAAGCAATTCAGTCCTCATTTATGTCTTTAAATAACTTGAAATCAGACATTTTTATGACCTGGTCTGGTGAATGTGGCTCAAATCAAGAAAAATAAGACAATTTTTACCACAATGAGACATAATGACCTGCTTAGATTTCAGTTTTTGTGGTGCAGTCGGGCCACCTACACCTCTCTACAGGTCGCACTGTGTCAGAGTCACATGTTGAACATTAAATGTTTAATTTAAAGTTCCCCTCCCACTCTCTTTCACTCTCTCTCTCTCTCTCTCTGACCGCTAACCAGAAGCAGAGCTGCCCCGTCTGGCTCGCTGCACCCCATTTACATTTCTGTGAATGGAAACAGAGAGCCAACACACAGGGCTCCATGCAGTGTGTGTGTGTATGTGTGTGAGGGGGTGTAGGGGTGTGTGTTTCCCTCCTTGCTCAGGAGTGTGAGTGACTGTCTCTCATCTTCCTCCCTCTTCTTTCTGTCTGGCTCCTCCTCCTCCCCTTCTCTGTATTTGCAGAGACAAACCTAATTTAGCTTTATTAGCTTCCCCGTAATGAAACGAGGGAGTCACTCCTTTTCTTTTTCCCTGAGCACGTTTCCCTGTGTCTCCATCTTCCTCACCCTCACATGCGCTTCTGTTTAAGGCCCCCCCACATCCAGGGCAGCTGACACATCTAATATTGAAACCAAACTCGGCTTCCATCCCTCCCACGTCTCCCCTCACCCCTCTCTCTCTCTCTCTCTCTCTCTCTCTCTCTCTGTGCTCTCATGTTATTTTGCCAGGAGAGCTAAAATAATAAACCCTTGTACTGTCTGCAGAGCGTAATGGAAGTCTCTCTCTCTCTCCCTCTCTCTCTCTCTCTCTCTCTCTCTCTCTCTGGAAAAGAAGAGGGAGAGACTCTGGTGCTGTGCAGCGACAGTGGAGCTAAGTTTGGTTTCTCAGGATGACCAAGGACAGAGCTTTTCATGAAGTATTATGTCTGAATGTGGTGTATCTGGTAATGACTGCATTTTTTCCTCATGTGACAACTTTCCCCTTGTGGCAGACGCTGCTTTACTGCAATTTATCTTCTGTGTATCACCACAGAGTCCGAGTCGGAAAACATTAGATTTCTCTAAGCTGGGGGATTAAATTTGTGTTTATACAGGAAAGCGCTCTGCTTTCCAGTGAATGTACGGCCTGTGTAAGCCTGACTTTGCCCCAGACGCTTTAAAGGGCAAGTCTGTCGTTTTAATTTGTTACCTGCTTCTATAAATTCTGCAATAAAATGACAAAAATAGTAAAAGTGAAAGTCCCAAGCAGACTCTTGCCTTCAAGCATTCAATGGGCCTGTCACGGCCTCCACATATGCAAAAGTTCTCCTTATTAAAAAAGCAACTGCATGCAGCACCTGCAGTATGTGCAGCAAGATCTGCCATAAACATGTACCCAAAAATCCTTAAAATTGTACATTTAACTCAAATTTCTCAGCTATATGTTCTGAATTCAATACAGTCATAAAAAGGCTTTTTTGAAGGTGTGGTCATGATGGTTATGTACAAAAAATTTCAAACCTGTAGCTCAAAGTGGCTTTGGAGACTGTGTTTTATCACCCAGGGGGCGCTGTGGAGCATACGTCATCAAAAGAGTTACTAGATTCAAATATTTTACACCGTACGAATTTTGTGGCATGCTTTGGAAAGCGACGCATGTTCACATATTTAATGAATAGCCCTGTAAAATTTTTGGTCGTGGAGGGAAACTTACGTGATGAACCTCTGTGCAGGAGCGCGTTATTTAAAAAAAAAAATCTGATCTCATGTGAGAAGAATCACTTGCAGGAAATATTATAGATCAATATCAACAATGAACAGATATCAACATGATTAAGACTCTTTGAAACACAAACAGTCTTCAAGGAGGCGGAGAGAGACAGAGAAAACCAGAGGGAGGGAGGGGGGCGCAATTCCTTTCAGCTAATGCACAATGTGGGAATGCTGAGCACATTTAGACACGCTTGCTTTTCCATGCAGGAAAATCTCAATGTTGGAATGCTGAGCTCCATTTCAACATTAAGCAGTTACTTGCAGGAAAGGCTAATGAAATGCTGAGCCACAACCCTTACCTTGACATCAGCATTTCAACATAATTAGGTGAGAGTCTGTTCTCATCATTTTAGGGAGAGTCAGGGAGAATTTAGCTGAACAGGGTGAAGAAGTACACTTGAAAAAAAAGGCAATATGATTTCTTTCCCCCCAATATCGAGCAGCCCTAAAAGAAACCTCACAATTGAGTTGCTTCATTTGCCTGTGGAGCTCCACACTCCGTCTCTGGACTCCTGTTCTCTCTCCCAGACACAGGCTCTCCTCTGAGGCCTCTTTGTGCCGTAAGAAGGTAGATCCTGGAGGGAGGGATGATGGGATTAGAGGCTTTCCTGCTCCCGTCCTGCTCTCATAAGCAAACACACTTTAACAAACCCAAACATTCCTTCATGCAGTTTGTCTTTTTTGCCTTCCCTCGGACTCGTTTTTACTCAGAGGAGTGATTGAGTTTGACGGTTTCTTTAAAAAAAGAGTGGTGAAGAGGAGGATGGGGATGATAGAGGAGGATCAGTAGCAGGTCAGCACAGGACAGGAAGGAAGCTGCGGGTGCTCTTGGTGATCAGAAGCACATGGCAGTGAGACCAACAGCAGGTTTCATGTATAGAGAGACGCACCCACATGGTCCCACTGCAACAATAAACAGCGTCATTAACAGAGCTGTAAATGCTTTTATGTCATGTTGATCTCCACCCTGAGACCAAACCCCACCTTCAGGTCACCATCAGTTAAAACCCAAATATGGCTCTTTAACACCAATCTACATCACTTTGGCATTTTAATAAGACTTTTCCTCAAATCTAATGGAGTTCAGTTTTAAAGATGTTAATGGTTTGAAGCCTGTTTATTTGCCCCTGGAGCCCCAGAAAATCATAATTTTTGTCATGTGCATTCATAGAGTTTTGTTGAATACATATGATCTTGTTAAAACAGTGAATTATGTAATTGCACAATTATTCAAGTTATTTCAACTCGTGTTTCAGTTTTTACTCTGTGGTCACAAGGTATTAACTTGTCTGCAAGTTTATTTTCCCTTTCGCAAAAGAGGAAATTCTGAGCATAGGACTTTGATAATTAATAATTGGTCATATTCTCATGTGCATGTGACGATCTCTTTGTGCATCCAGGTTAGGATACTTTGAAAACAGATTTTGATATTTTGTATGTTAGAAAATTGATACATTTTATCATATTTTGCACATTAGGTAGAATTTGCACACACAAGATGGAAAGGATTTTCTTGATAGGCCTTTGTGGCTTTGAGTCTCCTTAGAGGCTCATTAATTGTCTTAACTCATTGGCTGCCTGCTCTTTTGAAAAATTTTGACAGTTTTTTTCAAGACTCAACTACCAAAAGAAAGAGTAGAACCCTTTTTCATTCTTTAGTAAACAGCAGTAGAAAAAAGGCTGGTTTCACCAAATTCACTCAAAAACCAAAGATAAGCTTTGATTACTTTTTAGTCCTTGTCTCTGAAGCTCCATCCTTTGATCTTTTCCATAAACTCTTTCTCACGATCAAAATAACGACTCTGTTTTGAGTGTGAGCTGCCCAAACTTTTCCATCTGCTGTCTGCCATTATCTCTCTGTCGTCTTTTCTCATAATCTTTGCTGACCTCTCATCCAAAAAGATCACTGCTCTCACCTACAGAGCTCAGTTCACCAGTGTACAAGTTTGCAAGCCTGATATGGATGGATAAGCTCCACCAGGCCATCCCATGATTTAAAAATAATATATGTCTTTAGATGTCAATGGCTGCCAATAAGTTTGATTGAGTCCTAACTGTTCTCAAATTGTCCGAACCACATATTTTTGATGTTTGAAGTTTAACAAAAAGTGGAAACTTGATGTGAAAGAATAAAGAACGTCCAAGTCTGCAATACAAAGTCTCTGTGATAGTATATAAAGATTATTTTTCAGATGTTTTATTTCAGATAAATGCACAAAATTGCTCCAGCAACACCTCAACAGAACAAACCTGCTTTCAGTCTGTTTCTGCTTACATTTATGTGGAGGTGTGTGTGTATACGTTTGTGTTTTGAACCCCCAGAGGACAAGCATGTCTTTACATCCATCCAGTCCATCACACTGATGTCTTTGTCATCACACACACACACACACACACACAAGCTCCACATTATGGATGGGGGCAGGTCATCCCAGCTGGAGAGTATCAAAAGTTGTGTGTCAGTATCTGTGAGTAAGCGTGTGTGTGTGTGTGTGTGTGGGTTGAAGAAGGTGGGGGTTACACTCGCCCCACTGAGAGATCAGAGCAAAGGTCCAGGTCAGAACAGGTCAGAGTTCAACGTTTCAATCAGAAGTGTCCTCACGCTGTGTCTGTGAGTTTAAGGGATGGTTAATATCATCTGAGGGACGTCACCTTCATCTTTTGGAAACTTGAAACCAACTTTCATGAGTAAAACGGAATTAGATTTCAGATCTTCTGTTTATTTTTTGAATAATTGTGAAAATGAGACCTTTGGAAACAATCTCTTTCTTAAATAGCCCACACGGTCCTGTCCAATTCCTTCATGACATGACAACTGTAGATATTTTAAGTGCAAATAATGTCAGAGACTTTAATTTGGAGTGTTCCAGTTGGATCATTTTGTTCTTAATTCATCAAATTTATCTAAATGTTGCACCCCTGATGCCAAAGATGTCCCATTATTTGCTTTTTTTTGGTGGTCATCATGATTCAGAAGGATGCCAACTATGGTGGCTTTGTGAAATCCTAACAGGGAGTTTGGAAATTTGTGTTAAATGTTTGATTTTGACAATTTTTAAGGTATGTAGTTGAACCAACTTTACTCACACGTTTTCTGGATCATCTTTAAATTGGACGTGTATACTAGACACTTGACAATGGAAAGTGGTTCAGGGATTTTTTTTTGTAACTCAGTGGTTGTGGCCAGAGTAGGCAACCAAGGTCAATGATATTTTCTAAAGAGGCACCTTGATTTCCTTAATTTTGGGGATCGGGATCGGCCAGAAAATTGTGATTGGTGCACCCCTAATATTTTTACAAACTAAAATCTCAGTAGCTCTTATGTGCAATTTTGGATCAGGACCCAAATGCACACACATGCTCAGTGACAGCCTCTGAGTTTGTATATGTCTTTTAATCTATCAAAGTAAGACTCCCCCTACTGGCAAAAGGAAGTCATGGCTTTTCACTTGGGCAGATCTTGCTGCAACATGCCCCGCCAAGCAAATAGAGGGGAGGGCCCACTTATCACCAATTGGGGCTTTAATTTGTCCATGTGTTGTCTTTTTGTTGTCATGTTTGCACTTCAGAGCCACCGTAGCTCACAGCTCAGTATCCCTGATCCAGCACCAGTTTTCCCTCCAAAATACGTGTGAAATCATGTGGCGACTCTAAGCCAACATAATGCAGAGTTTAAACAGCTAACAGCCTCCTCTGTTGTTTTCCTGCAGAGGAAATCTAATCATATTAAGCAACTTTCTGCTTAAAAGAGAAGCTAAAAGCTTTGACGCCCAAATTCTGCAATCCAAAAAGCAGCCTCGTAATCGGATTGGTTCCTCTGTGTTGTTAGAGGAAGTGTAATTATGTTGTATAGTAGCCCCACACACACTCCGCAGACATCCTGGCTTTTGTGGGCCGAGCTTCTTACACTTGTCTGCTGAATTGAAACTAGGCCAGTTCGTCTTTGGAATGACAATTAACCATGGACCGAGCCCAGGCCCTATTCTGGGGCTGAGGGGATGGAGGGCAGATGGGGGCGACGATGAGGGAATGAAAGGAGCAAAGACGATTGGGCGCTGCCAAGATGCTCTGGACGTACAGTAGCTTCCGATGCTCGTTAGCGCGGCCGAGCAGAGGGTTAGCACCAGGGGAGGAGAGGAGGAGGAGAGGAGGAGAGGAGGAGGCTGGCACAGGCCGGGGCGGGGTGTTTGGAGGCAACGTCTATCTTTAACTTGATTTTCGAGGCTCTTTTGATAAAACCCAGAGAAGAATAGAGGCAACAAGCTGGGGAAACCCTCCCTCCCTCCTCCTACTTTCTCCTCTTTTCTCCGTCTCCTCCTTGATCTCTGCCGAGCCATCCCTCTTTTCTCTCCGTCTCCTCCTGGCAGGCTCCTCCACAACGGTGTGAGGTTGTCAGGCTGGCCCAGATTAGGGGCATTGTCCAAAGGTATTTACATCCGGCCAAACCATATTAAACAGAGATTAGGGGGTTTCACTGCACATTGCGGAAAAAGAAGAAGAAAAAGAAGGAGTGATTAAAAAAGAAGGAGAAGAAGAAGAAGAAGGGGCCTTTTTAGGACGAACAGGATCAGAATAGCTGTGAAATGGAGGAAGAGAAATGTGCTCTTTATGGAGAGAGGAGGGGTGATGGTCGGTGCTGGATTGAAGAGGGGGGGGCTCCACAGATCCTGTTTGAAGGTCATGTGATGCTGGCTTGTCTGAGGGGGTGTTGAGTGTGCCAAACAGTTGGCAGCCGGTTTGGTTTTTCAGCAGAGGAAGCAGAAGTGAAAGAATCTGTTGGCGGGACACAGCGAGCAGACGGGCTGCTGTGGAGGACATCCCGCTCTGAAACAGCCTGTCCGTCTGTGCGTCTGCAACTCTTCAGGAAACGTATTCAAAGATAATCTCTGTTTATTACAATATTTTTTAGACTTGGCCAGCATTTTTCATAAGGTTGCTATTCCAAAGTTTACTGCAGAGGGCTGAGAGCATTGAGGGAAACATGTGGCAAAGCACATAGTGATCAGATGTGAATATTTTTCACAAAGACAACAAATAAAAAAAAGGTTTGCCTCTGAAAAAACTCAGGACTTTCTGTCACTAGTTGGTTCCCCTAGACTTCAAGGTGAACAAAAGCACAGAGTTGTGATAAAGCTGTGATCCTGAGCATGTATGTGCATTTTCATGATCCAGAATTGCACTATTCAGGTTTGCATGTTTGTGAAAAAATCATCAACTTTGGTCGCCTACCCTGGTCACGCCCATTGAGCTGCATAAAAAACCTTTAATAAGTTTTCATCCTTAATGTGTTTAGAATACAATTTTCCAAATTGAAGATAATATGAAAAAAATCTATAGGACTAGTTTGTTCAAATATGTATCCTACAAATCTTCAAGTAAACATTCATGGCACGTGAACGTTGTCAGTAGTTCTTGTTCTGGGTTTTGCTTTGTCACTGCACTGTAACAAATTTCCAGTGTGAGGAGGGCACACAGTGGACATGAGACCCTGCTGTACATGGTTGTCTCACGTAGGTCACACAGGCTGACTTTGCCCTTGCATAGACTGGTTGGCTACACTCCTCAGCTTGAACCAGTTATCAATGTCAAAGACCAGATGTCAAGCCGTGAAGTGTAGATAGTGACAGTCACCCGTGTGATTCACCCATGTACAGCAGTGTCTCATGTCCACTGTGTGCCCTCACACATTGCGTCCAACTCTAGAAAAACGCCCACTCTTCCACAAATACTGTAATTCACTGTGATTTAAAACATTAGCATATCGTTATAGGTCTTTGTGTTTTTGGTTCAAATCTACCTGACCACAATGCATTGCTAACTACAGTACAAAACCATATTACATAAAAACAGTAGATTACTCACTGTAAATTAACAGCAATTGCTTACAGTCTGGGGTTCCAATAGGGTCCTTGTTGACCCTGTTTCGGGCCCTAATCAGAAAACTAGGACATAAACTAGACTTCAGTGCAGTGATTCTAACATGTTCCAGATCTGTGCAATCACTTACCATTGTACTGTACTGACTTATTACAGTCTGGGGTTATTTGAGCTTAAATGAGACTCTCTTCCAACATGCATCCTGCTCATGAATTGGCTGAAAGCGCTCAGAGAAATGTGGAAAGTATTTTCACTGCCTGAGCAAAAGAAAAGGGAGTCCAGTCTTTCAGCAGAGGAAGCAAACAACTAATTACCTGCAATAAAAAAGGCCATTTGTCGCTGAATTGTTTGCCACTGGTTCTGGAGCAGGCTGCTCTACAGATGTTGGAAACATGTTGTATTATTAGCTCGGCGTAGTGAGGAGAAGGGGGAGGAGGGGGGGGAGAAGGGAAGCCTGATAAAGATGGATGTCTCCCCGGTCCATCTGGAATCCATCACTTTCAAAAGGGTCCTAAAAGCAGAGATGGTTTAAAACAGGTATGTGTGGCTGCTTTTCTACTCCACTCTATTAAAGTACCTGCTAAGCCCCCTGAAGACAGAGAGACATGTAATCTTTTTAATGTTTATGATCTTTCTTGGCGGCCTGTTTGAACCTGCGGGGATACTTCTCTATGCAAAGCAGCCAGGCTGAAGCAGAAGAAACCGCTTCATGAATCCCACTGAAGACTCAGTGTGAAGTCTGAGGATACTACATTTCTCAGACGTGGAGTTTTTGGTGTAATTGAATACCCAGGGGTTTAGAATCTGTATTTGTCTCCTCCAGAGCAGAAAATGAATTTGTCAAACTGCCAGCTCAGTGATGCCATCATTTAGCCGTTTACTGACAGACGTGACAATCAGGAGAAAACTCTCCTCAGCCTGAATTTAAAACAGCGAAACACAACGGGGAGCATCATGCACACAGTCTGACACAGAACAAGCTTCCAAACAACATTTAATAGATGCAGAGATTTCTCATAACTCGAATTTGGAGCTGATGTTTCCATTTTTACCTGCTGGGAGCTCAAAACAGAGTGTAAACAGGAGTGATGGAGTGAATGATGCAATCGATGGGATGACGGTTCTCCTTGAGAAATTTTGCAGCTGCATTTTGAATGTTGAAGAAGAAGCAGAATGTGCTTTGCTGGGGCTTTAATAAAACTGCTTTGAAACAAATAGTTATCAGATTTTAATGTGTTATGCACAGACTTCAGGGGAAAAGAATGAGAAATGTTTTTGCCTCCCAGGAGGCCAGTTGTTTTGGCAACTGGGAGATGTTTTGCATGTGTTTTGGATCCCAAGAGGGTGTTTGTTGGCGTGCGTTTTGGCCCCCAAGAAGGAGATTGGGTTTGGATGTCGGCTCCCAAGAAGCCACCAAATTCACAGCTTTGTTATGAAGAGGTCACTTGTGGTGTGTTTTGGCTCCCAAGAAAGCACTTTGGTATGGGTTTTGACCCCAAGGGAACACCTTGGCTCTGGTTTTGGCTCCCAAAAGAAGGTACTTAAGCATGTTTTGGCTCCCAAAAAGGCCCTGTGGTTTAAGATTTTTACCCTAAAGGGCACTGAAACGCTCATTTGTCTCCCAAATGGGGACTTTGGAGTTTTTTTGGCTCCCAAGAGGGCTCTTATGTATTGATTTTGGATTCTAAGAGAGCACTAAATTGTGCATTGTGATTCTCAAGAGGGCACTGTATGGTGTTTTGGCGCCCAAGAGGGTATTTTTTTGGAGTGCATTTTGGCTCCCAAGATGGAGATTGAGTTCGGATGTTTTCCCCCAAGAGACCACCAAACTTACAGCTTTGCTACCAAGAGGTCACTACTGCTGGGATTTGGCCCCCAAGAAAGCACTGTAGTGTGGGTTTTGACCCCCAAAGGACTTTGGCTCTAGTTTTGGCTCCCAAAAGAAGGTACTTCTGCATGTATTGGCTCCCAAAAAAGCCCTGTGGTTTCCATTTTTTTCTCCAAAAGGGCACTGATGAGCTCATTTGTCACCCAAGAGGGCACTTTGCAGTGTTTTTTGGCTCCCATGAGGGCACTTTAGCATGGATTTTGCCCTCTAAGAGAGCACTTAATTGTGCATTGTGGCTCTCAAGAGGACACTCTATGGAACTGTGGCTTGTGATTTGGTGCCGAAGAGCACTCTAGCGTGGGTTTTGGCTCCCAAGAAGACATTTTAGGATGTGTTCTTGCTCCTTAGTGGGCACTTTGGCAGTAAAATTTAAGCTGCTGTGCACACCACAGGAGGAGACACGTATTTAACCTTGGAGTGGCAAGAATTGCTTTGCAAAGAGGTAAAGCTTTACCCTCTGAAACTTGAAGGCAATCCTTCTTTGTTTATTACAAAGCATCAAATCACTGCACCAAATTCAATGCAAACAATCTTTCTAAACCACAAACATGTTTCTTGACTCTGACTACGCCCTGTCGAGGATCACCCATGTTGTAAAATAAGTACAATGTTATTCAAACTCCCCTGAAAGATTTATGTTTGGCACAAACGTTGTATAAACTCCAGTGAAGTGTGTTTTCTAATCTATGCGTCATCATTGTTCCCTCCTGTGACCTGATACGACGGCAGACATGGCGACAGCTCCTTGCTCGGTCTACCCTCTTTCCTGTTACTCCAAAATCCCTCACTTGCTCCCCGCGTGTGTGTGTGAGTGTGTGTGTGTGTGTGTGTGTGTTAGTGAAGCAGGCGTGGAAAGGCTTCCCACATAAAGAGGCCTTTTTATCCCCAGGGCCGCAGCCTGCCTGCCGGCCCCTGGAGAAGTTTGTCGAGGATAAATAAACCTCTTCAGACGTACAGAAAAGATGGAGCCTGTGAGCGGCGCGTTTCGTGGACAGCGTGCCGCAGAATCTCAAAGAGAGACTTTATTTTATTCTGAAGGGCTATTTGTTATGATATCGAGCAGAGAGGGTTAGTGGGGCCAGGAGGGCAGGGGCCTCTTGATTTATGGAGTGACCATCCAGCTTGTGGCCCACTCCACACACACACACACACTCTCTTCCTTGTTACTGATACACACACATATCAGATCCAAAATTTACACACACTCAAGAGTTCATATCACACATTGCTTCCAGCTGGCCTTGAGTTCCGGTGAGAGTCTCCCCACACACACACACACACACACACACACACACACACTCACAGGAGGTGGAGAGCTCCCACATGGCGCTCCGGACAATAAAGCAGCAGGAGCGTCTTGTTGTTGAAGTTGAGGTTGGATGATACAGAGATGCTGCAGCTGAGATTTTATTTATCTGTTTTGTTACAGACTCACTTCATGAATAAATTAGAAGAAGACAAAGATATCTACCATGACAGTTTAGGGAGAAAAAGAAGGACAAGTGGTTCAAAATCATGTAACTTGATGTTTAATCTTAGGGTTGCCTGGAATTCAGATGTGGTTGCCTAAAATATTGAGTAATTGGTAAAATAATAATGATAATAATAATAATAAAAAGACTGAACTAAGTACTATTCTTTGTCCAATTAAAACACTACACACCACCTGAACAACTGTATTGTATACTTTCATTTTCCTGAATATGAAGCCAGTTCAAATAAAATGCAGCATACAAAACTATCTGAGCTGGCACACTGCAAAAACTGAAATCTAAGCAAGTCATTATGTCTTATTTTTAGTAAAAAAAAAATCTTATTTTTCTTGACTTGAGCCACATTCACTAGACCAGGTCATAAAAATGTCCTATTTCTAGTTTTTTAACATCAAAAGTGAGGTCTTAATTACATCTAACAAGTCAAAAAAAAAAACTGCCAATGGGATAAGAAAAAAAGTTTCTTGTATAACGTAATCTTTCTAATATCAAGAAACTTCACAAGCAAAACTTTATGCCCTCTTTGGCGCTAATAGGACACTTTGGCTCTTTGGTTGTTAGCCCTTGTTTTGTCCTGGTCTTACTTGTAGGTTTCAGTTCTTCTAGTAACTTTTATTTGTTTTTATTTATTCATTTCCATTTTTATGGTTGGTGGAACCTAGAGAACTTTTTAGTGTTTTAGTATTTCTGTAGTTCGTCAATTCTGATGGTTTTGGATTGTTTCGTGTACTAATTGTTTCGTTCTGTGACTAAATGTCAAAGTGGATGTCATCACCATATTGCTGCAAAACAAATCTACCTACGGGTACAAATAAAGTAACCTTGAAACATGTCTTCTTGGGGGCCAAAATATTCAAAAGAGCTCACTCTGGCGCAAAAATGTGGGCTTAAATTCTCTCTTGTGGACCAAAGTGCGGGACGAACCCCCCCACCCTTCAAAATGTCAGTGCACGCCCCTGGTTATGACAGATGACAGTTAGTAATCAGGCCCGTCTTTGGAGGTGAGCAGTGTCATTGTCAGGGCAATGAAGCCACACACTTTTGCTGAGACATTAGTTCCAGAGTAAGAAAGAAAATGTCTTTGAGGTCACTGGAAAATTTTGATGTAAAACTGGACAGTAATGACAGAGAAGTGATTTTGTGAATCTTTCTGTGAAGTCCCACTCCCATCAGAAGAGGATCCAATGATCTCAATGCAAAGCTCCTGCCATCAAATCATGCATCTGCCTTTGATTCCTCTTTCACTCACATATTTAGAAAGGTGGCTGTGAAACTCTCACGTTCATTTTCAAGTCGTGTTCCCGCTTTCCCCGTCCAGTCGTCTGCAGCTGGACTCACAGCAGCTGGAGCGTTTCCCCGCAGGAATCCAAAGTGCTCGCTGACTGATTATGAATTCCTCTCTGTGCGTTTGCACAAAAGTGGTCTGTCAGTGTGATCAAACCTGCGTGTGCTTTGCAGGACATTCTCCTGAAAGGTCTCTGTGGAGCTCTCTGACTGGTAGATCTGTCCTGAGTGGTCAGTGACGCCTTTCAAAAACGCTTTTTATTCAAAGCTGCTTTTTTTTTCCACCTCCTCCTCCTCGTTTAAATCTGCATTTCAAAGTGACGGATCAGAAGCAGGAACAGATATCCTGTCGTCCATGGTGACCAAAGGAAGAAAGGCTTGGCTCTTTGGTGTGTCACCTGAGAAACACGTCTTTTACCCTCCAATGTATACGGGATGTATCTTTGCTTTGTTTTGTTTTGTTCTCCCGCTAAATTGTATTTGTGAAGCCTGTGGCGGTGTAAACATCCAAGCGCTGCAAACAAACCGTCCTCCTATCTGTTTTTCCCAGGATCAAAGGGAGAGGGTTTCCTTTTACACCAGGATCACACAGAGGCAGGGCTTTGCTGCAGCTATTAACAAATGCTAATTAAAAGAAGCTGCAATGATTAATCCATATTTTCCTCCCAGGGGAGCACAGAAGCTTTAAATACACACGTTAATACAGAATAGCACATACATACTCAGAACACACTCATCAAAAATAAAGCTTTATGTTTTTCTTTTCAACAAATATTGACATTTAAAGGATCACTTCACCAATTTTGATGTCTTGTAAGACACATTTTGAAACTTAACCACATAAAAAGGTAATTACCAGAAGGGGTAAGATTTCACATGTTCCAGATAACGCTTACTTTCAGGTATGTAACATCAATTTCAGGACAGGGAAATAAGTATCAGAGTGTTTCATGATGAAGACAGCCACGGCCCAAAAGGATTCAAAACCTGTACAGTTGGAAGACAAACAGGCTTATATAGTACTTTAGAAGTATGACATTGGGTCTGTTGTAGAGGGAAAAGGTTCCTACCAAACCAGTCTGGAAATGTCTTCTGTGATGAAGACACTGCTCTGTGTTCTAGAGTCTGAAACACTTTCTGTTCACACTTTTCTTTGGGAAAAAAAGGATCTCAAAGTTAGTTCCCTTGGTCAGGGTATAATGTAAAAGCTTGATATTTTCTTTATTTTTCACCAAAAAACATGGCTCATAATTAGGGCTTAAGGATATGAACAAAATTTTATATTTCAATATAAATGCCAGATATCTAGATATCGATATGACACAACATGACTTTTGGTTTAGTGAAAAATAAAAACATCATATTATAACAGGATGTGTAAAGTGGGGTTAATTGATTAGAACTCACAGTCAGACATCAACATTAACAGAAAATCACCAATAATCATGTGACTGTCTGAGCTTTATATGCAGGGTGAGCTGGGAAAATCTACATCATTGATATCTTCAATATTGGGATATTAATATCTTGAATTTTCATATCTTGATACCGATACAATAATAAGAAATATTTCAGCCCTACTTATAATAGGTTAGCGTAATGACTCTGAATCGTATTTTATAATGTATCGGATGATAGAAAAACAGACACAGAACCTTCTTTAATATTGCCATGCTATATTGTGTCAACATAATAAAACAGTAATTCCTAATATGGCTTCATCTACTTTTCAAACATTGTGTTTTGTAATGCATGCAAATTGTGGTACATTTTATAAAGAAAGGCCTATTTTGTGTGTATAAACATAAAATCTCAAAAACTTGTAATACATTTTTTCTTTGGTATGATATCACTAATCAACTGGAGAAGTTTCATAGTGATAGCTATTTTTCTCAACTATTCTACTCAATTTACCAAAGATGGGCACAACTTTGGCCTTAAATCCTGATAAAAAAGTTATTCTTGAGCAGATTATGGCATTTCAGGGTCTACTAAAGTTTTCAAATAAAAAAAACATGTGCAAACTCGATAACCGATCTACTAACAGGGTGCAGACGTAGATTGCGTCTCATTTTGCGCGTCTGCCTTAACAAAGGTGCATAATACTTGCAGAGATGGAAAGATGCAAATCATTATTTATCATTATTTCTCTGGAGGAAAGACTTGTTTCTGTAAATGTTCTAAAGCTCTGTCTCTCTTTCTTCATTAACTCCCTTTTCCTGCTCATTTCTAGAGCATTTCATGACTTTCTGCAGGACAATACTGTTCACTAATGCTCACCCACGAGGGTCTGGTACCACAGAATGTTCAGCTCTACTCTTATACACAGAGGTTGCGAGTAAAGATAATGTATAGGAACAGTTAAGCTTTAGTGTTGCTGCTCAATCAGACGAGCTCGTGCTGGAGTGTTCAGCTCCATAAAACCAGAGTGAGCTACGAGCCTCTGGAGATTATTATATCTGCCCCCTTCAAGCCCAGCTCCTAACGTTTAGGAGCTGAAGATATTCTGAGAGCCGTTTCTCCTTTTCTTTCACACAGGTCGTAAGTCATACTCAAAGGTATAGCGAGCCATTCATGCTGGGCTTGAATTTACGCTCTGTGCAGTGTGGCCTCTCTGTTTTTCTTCCCCTGAATGAACCTTTCTGCATTGAGAGAAGAAAAAAAAAACAGAGATGTTGTAAATATACTTGTCAAAGCCAGAGGCCACGCGGAGAGCCGCACAGCCATGCTAAGCACATTATTGACTTAACATCTCCTGTAGCTTTAATGGGTGGGATAATACAAGAGAGAAAACAATTCACAACTCATCCATTCAGCTCATTTGTTGCAGAAAGAAACTCTGGAGAAGGCCTCTAGTGTTTCAGATGAAAAAAAAGACGTGAGACTTTTTCTCATTTTCTTATCTCCATTTGGTGAGGTGTGAACTAATCTACAAGTTTGACCTCTTGGTGCTTTTGTACTCTAAAGACTCAGTTGTATGCTGTCACCCTATGATGACCACTTTTAAAGGAAATAACGATCAACAGGAGGTGTTATCTGGGAGATGTTCAGTATCATTAAAAAAGAAAAGATAATATATACTCCATACAAAATACTACGTTAGAAAAAACTTTTTAAAGGTGTAAAAGTTAGAGGAACATTAAAGAAGATCTGCATGGTAGAGTGCCCTGTTGAGCTAGAGGACCTAAGTCAACATGGATATTGGAGACATCACTGGACCCAAACAACATGGCGTCTGTTTCATTGCCATTCAATTGTAAAAGATTCAGTGAAATTCATGCTTTCATTCCTGTCATGCTCTCTAGCAGCTGGCCACAGGTGTACCCATTTTTCCTTTTTAATGGGCATGTACAGTTGGCTATCGTCAGCATAAAAATGAAAGTTGACGTTACGTTTTCTAAGGATAGATCCCAAAGGAAGTAAATAAAGGGGGAAGAGAAGGGGGCCAAGAATAGAGCCTTGAGGACGTCCACATGTGAAAGGTGCTATATGGGACTCATCAGCTCCATTAGAGGATGGAAAAACTTCTACCTGTCCACACCTCCATTCCCTGGTGAAATAAGACACAGTATAAGGGGAGCTAGCTGATGTTCTGTCAACCAAAGTCTGCCTGAACTAATACTTCACCCAGTTTGTTTCAGGTGTGTTTCAAGTTTCCACTTAAACCTATATCTTATTATGAAAGAGTCGCTTGAAAACTTATACTGCGACCAATTGGTAGGAGGAGCTCTAAATATTTTGGCTTCACTAAAATGTGTGATCCACTTTCTTTGTTTTAAAACATGTAAAAAGCTCAAGTAGTTAGAAAATATGTAAACCAAGTATGAGGAAAAACAATAACAAAATATTGGAACTTAGGTTGTGTTTGGTTGTAATATTGTTGAGGATTTTTATCGGTTTATTCTTACTACTGTAATATGTTTTGAAAATGTATCCTTTTTCCATTTTAGAAGACTTAAGGTATTACTCAGACCATGTAATTAAGTTGATTTTGAAGTTGTTTTTTGAATAGGAAGGCAAAATAAGCATAAGCTTCGACCTACACCCTTTCTATTAGCTTCAAGCATTGTGTGATATTTTAATCTATTCTGCATTTGTTGTGGGTGGTCTCTAAATACTAATTGAATAAAATTGAAAATTTAAAAACTTGGGGTAGATGCTGTTCCGTCCATTTTAGCAAATCCAGCCTCTTTTTGTATTAAAATCTGCAATCTGGACTCCCAGCTGTTGAAAATGTGGGGATATTTCTGAGTTAAACAGCAGATTAGCCAATGCTGAATCAATGTACTGTTTTAGAGTTATGTCCCTGGATTAAAAGCTTCAAGTGCTTCTTCTGCCTCAGTACTTTTATTTTGAAGGGCTGACAGTGTCCTCGCATTCAGAGATGTTTCAAAGTATCTCCGGCTGAGTTACCTGCTGCTTCTCCCACACAAACAACCCCCCGTCTGTCAGTGAGGGATACTTCTTCTCCTCGTCCGTGCCGACAGCCTTCCCCCGCTCTGAAAGAAGGCATCTATAATTTAAAGTCCCTCTTATGTATTCTCAGTGAAGATTGTTTCGTCTCGACCGCTCCGTATTTCAACCTTCTCTCTCAACTTCAATTTCCTAATCTCGGTTCAAGGCTGTCTGAAAGAGGGGGCTGCGCTCATGTTAGGCCGCCGCCCTTTCACAGGGTCAACAGTGGGAGTGTTTGTAATCATAAATCACTCTCTTAACACACCTCATTCTGTCTTTCCCATGCTTGGGTTGTGTGTGCAAACAAGTGTGTGTGTACTCTGTTGCCCAAGCAGCTCATTCAAAGACTCTCACAGCGTTTTCTTTATGCATATGTGAAAGTATGCATGCGTCTGTGTGCATATAAGTGTCCTTGTGTTCTTGCACATTGCGGCGTTCGTTTGAATGGTTGCCAGAGTTACCAGAGTGTGCATGAGGTTGTCTTTTTGTTCGTCGCTGGTGTGCAATTTAGGTTTTTGGTAGAGGAAAAAGAGGAGACACAAGAGGAGCCTGTGTTTGTTTGTCCCTCCGTCTGCAGCATCCTAAGTGAGGCCTGTAAACATGTTGACTTTTCCCCGGCTCTGACCACGCTGGCACACGGAGCTGGTGGAGTAAATGAGCTGGTGTGTGACGGGGAAAAGGAGAAGAAGAAAGAGGAGGAGGAGGTTCATTTCCAACCAGCTCATATCAGTCCCCTACCTCGTGCAGGGATAAAAAGTTTCTGACTTCCAGAGGCAGATTAGCTGATCGCTCGCCAGAGAGTTGGCAGTAAATTCTGCATCACTGCCTCTTTGTTACGGCAGGATTTGGGGCCTTTTTGTACCCATGACTGAGTTTACCTCTTGATTAAGCTGTGGAAAAAGGAAAAACCTTGCTCATGCAAAATCTGAAACCTTAATTTAGTGGAGTGCATACCTGCAGGGAGTAATTCTATAATTTTCTTAATAAAGTCAATTTTTACATACTTGTTCTTGAGAAGTGATTAAAAAAAGCCTTGAATGTCCCTACATTTCTAACATCCAATGAACGCTTCAGTATAAAGAGAAGAATTCAAACCATGCTGCTAAAAGAGAAATATATTCTCATTCAATGAGGATGTTTTGCATTTTTACTTGATGACAGATTCAACCAAAATTGACTCCCATGAAATGAAAGTTTAAAAAATATGAAGTGTTTCATGAAAACATCCCTCTCTAACCCTTTCCGTCTCTGTGTCATTTTTAGACTCTGTGTCCAGTGAGACAGCCTTCCTGGAGGACTATGTTCTGGGCATGGGCGACACCCTGGAAATGTCATGTGACCTGGAGGACCACTCGGAGCCCGTCGTCTGGTTTAAAGATGGCGCCGGGCTGGTGCCGGGTAACAGGACGCGGCTGGGTCAGAGGATGTTACGCATCATCAACGTGTCGTACGAGGACTCGGGCGTGTACTCGTGCCGGCTCGCTCACAGCAACACGCTGCTCAGCAACTACACCATACGGGTGACAGGTGAGCTACGAGTCGCCAACTTCAAACCTCTTTAAGAAACACACAGAATCCCGTACAGTTCACCTAAGCTTTGTAAACTCTTGCTCTTGACTTTGTGTAGTAGTGATACTCTTTGCAAAGAATCCAAATCTGTTTTTTTCTCTTTTAAATGGAGCCACATTTATAAGGAACATGCATTTGTGCGATGAGTTTGTGAGTTGTAAAAATTTGCCAGATCTTCTCTGCTAATGCCAAACAGCTTATACAGCTGTTGACTCTTGTTTTCAGCTCCTGGTGCCCAAAGGTGCTGACAATCATGTACCTGGATAGGGCAACTTTGAACTTGGTAAATTATCACTATGACTTGTTCCTTTAGACTTAAGTTATCCAATTCACCAAATATGAATGAATGTTAGAATAAGCTGTTTGGCATTGGCAGAGAAGATTTGGCAAATTTTTAATGTTCACAACCCAAAACTTGACTTTTTGTATGACTGGAATTACTCATATGTCAAATCAATTCTTCCCATTGAAATGAATTGAAATGCCATAAATCCACTCAAGACCCCCAAAACACTGCTTTTTATTTTCATAACATATATTTATATAAGAAGAATGTACTTATAAATCACAGATAAAGTATAATAGCATAATATAATAAATGAACTGCAATAATCTGGTTTCATTAAGTATAGGGTTCAGCATTTAGCTTGGAAATGGAAAGACTTGAAAGGTTTGTTAGAAACTGATTCGTAACAATGACCCCAAAATGTAACCACAACCCAAAATATACAAAAACAATTTAAAAAAAAAAAAAAAACTTCAAATGTAATAACTGGTGGATAGTGTAGCAAAAGTTCTGGGCCTGAAATGTGATTTAAAAAACTGTAAAAACTCAAAATGTAAAAACTGGTTAACAATGAAACAGATGCTGAGCCCAAAACGTAATAACTTTTTTTTAATACATTTCAGGTCGTTGTTGCATATTGGGCTTTAACAAGGCTGAGCTGAACAGCTGAATCTTTTTGACTGATTCTATCCCTGTTTGACACGCTTTCCTCACTTTTTTCTGCAGGTGTTTTCATAAAAACCTGTCCAATGGGCTCTGTTTCATTCTCCTTTTCAGAATGTTTATAAAATGAGCTAGGCAAACGACATTAAGTAGCGCCATCCCTGCCCAGTTTCAACTCTTTCTGGGTGTCTCTTGAGAATTAAGTCTGAAAAATTTGCAAAATAACAGCAAACGCAACACTGAAGTGAGTTAACCTCTCAAAGTGAACACGAGTTTGAACACGTGTCTCACAACAATTGAGACATGAGATGCTGAGCAGATTTTTGCCATTTGCGGCGTCAGTATTGGAGTAGCTGAAGCTGGTGTATTACCCAAATTTTACCTCTCAACTTAAAGCAAAAAATTGTCTAAGGTTGGCAAGTAACTCAAAAAACTGGTTAGTTGGGACACTTGTGAGTCAAGGTGCCATTGCGCTGAGCTCTGCTGTTCATTTAACAAATGCATGTTCTTTATAAATGTGGCTCCATTGAAACAGACTTTGGTGTAATGGTCCAATCGTGTAAGACAAAGAAACAATCTACCAAGCACAAGTTTCTGTTTATCTATGTTGAATTGCCAGAATTTAGCAGCCAGCTTCTTTAAGACCCTACAGTTGTAATGAACCGTAACCTGCAACTTGAGATTACAAATGTTAAGATGACTTCACTTTTTAAGAGTTCAAACCAGTTAAAATGCTGAATCACTGCATAAGACACTCACTGAGTAAGATCTATTCAATCCAATCTGCCTGTTTCTATTTGCACATTTTTCAAAACAGTTATGTTTTGCTGCATGATTGCAGAGATAAAAGCTGAATAAATTCCTTTTCAAATTAAAAGCACAGTAACTAAATCAACAAAACATGAAAGCAGTCAAATGAAGATGAGATGCAGTCATTAAGATAATAAGATGACGCAGAAAGACGGAGACCACAAAACACTTATGTTGGGTTCAAAGGAAGTGAGGGGGGGTCAGGGTGGTGATGTATCATGGGAAAACTTTCAACCTTGATAAAATCCCAGCTTCTCACTTGGGGGATTATCATAA
>RPOG01002554.1:69770-89496 GCA_008086565.1 Thalassoma bifasciatum | reverse complement strand
TTTGAAAAATGTCTCATTCAGTGTGTAGATGTATCAACAGTAGAAGCCCATTTCCACCAGCTACAAATGAAAGAATAGACCCTAATACATGCAAAAAAACAACAACAAAAAAAAAAGATACAAAAAAATCTTACGATGGCCAGGTCAATGAACTGGAAAAGGGCTTCCATGATCTGCAGAAGTAAAAAAAAAAAAAAAAAGAGGAAAATACAAAAAGTCGTCTTTTTAAAGCATATTTTTCAAAGCTTTTTCAGAGCAAAAGCCGACACTCGTGGGTCGGGCGAAACGAGGGTAAAACAGAACCATACCGTGTGTAAGACACCACAAAGGAAACAGATTTTGGTCCTGTCCAGGGACAGGACAACCCCGCAATCTGTGACTAGACTGGGTCTTCCACCTCGATGTTTGTGATGTCAGGTAACTAACCATCTTTCTTGGAAGTGAAGGAGACACTGTCGTCATTTTTTGTCTGTACTTTTTCTAAGCGCTCTTAGAAACAAAGCTTGATTACGCTTTGTAACAAAGAGCTACATGCCAAATACAAAGAAGAAGAATAGCTGGACATCTTACATTGTTGCTCTTGGTTTAAGTTAAAGAAGACGAGCTAACTCCGCTTATATAAAGCTTAGTTATATTTTTGTGTTGAATCAACACCTTAACCTACATCATAGTGTCACAGAACCATGTTCTTTGAGGTGGGGTAGCCAATGACTCAGCATGTGGAGGCAAAATATGCTTAAGTGCCCTTTTGCCCTTTTGTTTGGGAGCCAAAAAACATTCAAAAATGCCCCGTGGAGCACTGAGATCCTCTTGGGAGCTCAAGTGCCCTTTTTTGAGCCCAAATACATCCAGTTCCCCCATCATGAGCCAAAACACATGAAAATCGCCCTCCAGAGACACTCTAAAATGCTCTTTTATGAGCCAAAATACGTCTTGGAGTGCCCTCTTTACAGCCTAAACACATGCTCAAGTGCCCTCCTGAGAGCCAAAACATGCCAAACTTTGTGCCTTATATGCCTTTTCCCTTCTTTCACCCCTGTCCTTCAAAGGGTCTGTGCATGCCTGTTTTCTCTTCTTCTGTTGCTCTTATATCTGTCTTGTTTTCTGTGATGCAGTAAGATTATTGCTCTGAGCATCACACTTTGTTCAAGCAGCCTAGTATAAAGAGAACATCCACTTCCTTCATAGATGTGCAGGAAGATAATTGTTTAAATGAATCATAAAATGATTCTTGTCAGACGTTTTGATTTGGTCTGATTATAAAAAGACATGATTTGTGTTTTCTTCCTGTTTTTTGGAGCAGATCTCTTTCTTTGTGCCCTGCAGCTTCTGGATGTGGTGTAAGGATCATGATGGAGCTGTCACTAAATCTATTCACAGCTGCTCTCAGTCTTTAGTTCCTGTGGAAAGATCCAGAGAAGCCCCCTCAGCAGCACCACAAAGATCCTCCACTTTAGACTTCAAACCTGCGTTGCCAATGGTTACCACTTGGCTCCTGAGGTTGTGCATCCTTAACTTACTGTGTGTGTGTGTTTGTTTTTGTGTGTGTGTCTGTGTGTGTGTGTGTGTGTGTGTGCGTGTGTGTGTGTGTGTGTGTGTGTGTGAGTATGCACTTATTTGTGTTGATTTCTTGGGCAAGGGGAAAGGAAGACTTCAACAGAATAGCAGGAAATGTTTCAACATCCTACCATGCAATCAGTCTCACACACACACACACACACACACACACACACACACACACACACACAGGATCTATAAAATCATCAGAACAAACACATTCAGGACATACCAGAACCTTTAACATCCTGCCAATCCAATTTGGAAAGAACTCATGACTCATTTAAAAAACAAAAAACAAAAAAAAACCTAAAACATGAAGTTGTTGTGCAACTCTTTCTCATCTTATTAGAAGACAATCCCTGCATTACTTTTGTTTTCCTTGTGTCGCCTCACCTCTATTGCAACAACTCATAATAATGTTTCATCCCTCTACATAACTTTTGATCTCCCTCAAAAGTTTTGCACCCACTCACATTGTACAATGCCCCACTAAAGTTGTGCACACTGCAAATTCCTTTTGCATCCCCTCACTTTACTTTTGCTTTTCCTTCCAATAGTTTTGTGTCTTTGCACATTCCTTTTGCTTTCTCTCACACAAGAGTGTAGTATCACCTCACATTACCCATGCAGAAGTTTTCATCCTTTGCCATTCCTTGTGCATTCTGTCACAAAAGTTTTGCGTGGGGACTGTATTCTCTTCTATTCTATTTTATGAACTATGGAATTAAGTAAGGTGGTCCTTACGTTTTTTTTTTAATTTTCTCTTTTACAAGTGTCTTATACACTTACTTCATTATATCATTTACATTTGATTTTTTCTTGTTGTTTTGGACTCGACGACGTTGTTCGACAGTGACTCACCACGAACCTTTTCTCCTTCAAGAACTGAATAAATAAATTGAAAAGAAGTCCATCAGAGCTGACAGCTTGTCCATAATTCTGTTGTCAGCCTCCAACTCCACAGGGTCCAGGACTGAACTGGACTCTTCACCTCCACAGGGTCCAGGACTGAACTGGACTTCTTCACCTCCACAGGGTCCAGGACTGAACTGGACTCTTCACCTCCACAGGGTCCAGGACTGAACTGGACTTCTTCTCCAGTCTGTTCAGTCTCTCTCTCCTGTTTCCTGTCCGCTCACAGCAGGAGAAATCCCTCTGATGTGGTGTTGTGCCTGATATTAGCTCTGTTAGCCATGTCTCTGTGAGGAGCAGGATGCTGCTCTGTCCTCTGGTTTTCTCTCTGGTGCTGGGTTATTCCCATTAGCTGCTCCATCTTTTTGGAGACAGATCTTAAATTCTTCATAGTGATGGATGGAAGGACAGCTCCATGTTGTCTCTTACTAGCTCACACAGCATCCCTTCATTCTTAACCTGGCAGGTTTTACCCATGAGCCAGTGTGAAACCACAGTTTTCTTATCTGCCTAGCTCTTGTTCAGAGCTTACATTGCCAGCTTGGTCACCAAACTCAGGGTGAAGGTCGGCTTCTTCTAAATAAATCCTTCTTCACCCCCAGAGTTTGCAAGTGTCTCTGCAACCTGTCTACCACTGCTGGGTTACCGTGATGTTCTGTACCTGACAGCTTCAGACAAATGTTTGCAGTCTTTGAATGTTGTGCATCATTGTACACAGGTTTCTGACTGGCTGTAGTCACCTCACTCACCACTGTGAGCTCTATGTTCCATCTGGTCGGCCTTCTTTGAGAGCTCAGGTAAACTCATTGACTGACTCTACACGGCTTTTTGGCTTGGTTCCTTCGCACCTTTGTGCTGAAAGATCTTAAAGCCTTTATGCCTTGCGCTCAGGAGACATTATTTACATGAATGTTCTTTGTGTCAGAACTGAAATAGGGGATAAGTGTTCAGTTTTGCTGCCCCTTCTCCAGACTGATCTGAGTCTAAATGAACTTGTTCCCCTTGGAGCCTCCATGCTAAAGGACAGACATCAGACTTTGGACCAGTGCCTGTGTTTGAGCCTGTTTTTGTAATTCACTTTTGGCACTTCACCTGTATGTACTCTCCAAAATATTGTTTGTTTTAACTTATTTCTGTAATCTACCACTGCAACATATTATTCATCATGAGTGTGCTGCTGACTCTGGACCAGCTCCCCCTTACAAAATAGCTCCACATCTCAATGGGTTTTCTGTCTAGTTGATTAAAGGTTAATGATAATGATTCTCCTATTGTCCCACCTCCTTCAAAAATACCTTTTTGGTCTGGTAGAAGAGAGAACACACAGTGAGTCACATGATACAGAAATGGCATCATCAAACATACAGTATGTCTAAAGCAACAGAGAGAGCAAGGGTCTTTCCTCTCTTCAGTTTTCACATTTTCAGAACATTGCCAGCCTTAATTTAATGTATCTCCTGACCTCATACAGTCCTGTTATGCATATCATCAGGGTAAGATGAAGATAATGTTTTCTATATTTTTTTAAGGAGTAGCTTTGTTCTCATGGTCAGCTACAGTTACAGTTAGATAAGTAGCTGTTTCTATTCCTGGGGAAAAGTTAACATTAGCATCACAACATTAACAGAACTACATATGTGATCAGCAACCACTTACACGCTTGGCTGGATCAAATTGGAGAAAAGCAACAGTAGAACTCAGGATTATGTTTAATAGTGAAAGTAAGAGCATTTCCACACGGACAATGCAAAGGTAACTGAAGGGATTAGTACTGAAAGAGTGGTTCAGGGAGCATGAGACATCATTTTCACACACGGATTGGCCCCCACAGAGTCCAGACCTTAACCCCATTGAGAATCTTTGGAATGTTCTGGAGAAGACTTTGTGCAGCAGTCAGACTCTACCATCATCAATACAAGATCTTGGTGAGAAAATTAATGCAACACTGGATGGAAATAAATCCTGCGACACTGGAGAAGCTTATAGAATCAATGCGACAGTGAGTGTGTGCTGTCATCAGAGCTAAAGGCGGTCCAGCCATGTATTACAGTGTGTGACCAGTGTTAGAGACTAGTTTATTTGTGATCAGAGTTATGTGCCCCCTTGTGGAAGCAGCGTGTCACCCTGCTACTCTTGTATAACACTCCTTATCTCCCAGACCACTGCTGCATTTCAGGTGAGAGGCTGTAAAATGTATAAGGATAAAAAGAATTCCAACACAGAGAGAAGGAGAGAAAGTGACAACACTGTTAGAAGATTCATGTCAGAAAAGTTTGCCTGTGTTTCAAGATGAGACAAGAAGAGGTGGAGTGAGAGAGCATGAGCCCCTAAATCAATCTGATATGTCCCAATATGAAGAATATGAAGCACAGGCTGCTCCTCTGATTCCCCTCGTCCCTCCTCAACCCTCTCTCCACTGAGCAGCATTTAGGGTTTCAGGATGCTCCCTGACATATGGTTTGACTGACAAAATGTTCCAGTAGGGCTTTGAGACACAGGGAAATTGTGCTCACAGTTTGTGTTAAAGAGAAATAAAAAATGCTATGACTTTTCTTTCTTGTGTGAAGACACTCCAGTAGCAGCAGCACACTACGGGAGCAAAGGTAACTAGCAGAAGAGACTCTGAACTTTGTTCATGAGTGCCTGCTTCAGACACTTGAGCCACCTGAAGAAACACATGAGGAAAAGCACCAAGAGTCATAGAAATGAATGAAAGCGCTTGATGTTTCATAGTTTACTGTCATTGTTTATCATCCATAATGATACGAGCAGAATACATCGCAGCACTGTGGAATATTTACACGTTTTTATTTATACTGTTAACCTGTTTTCATTGTACAACATGTATATTACAAGCCCTGTCTCTGCTGCCTCCAGGAGTCAAAGCCCCTGTGTCATGTTTCTGAGAGCAGCAGCCACCGACTGAACAGAGAAATAATTTACAGCCCCTAAAAACAGATCCTTTCACTTCAACAAGACGTCTTTCTTTTTCTCAAATTACCCATGGACCACATTTTTACATCCGAAATACAGTGACAGCTAGTGTTAGTGCAGAACAGAAGAATGAAGAAAGCAAATTAAGGAATCTCAGATCGCCCCCCTCCACCACCTCAGTCCTCCATCCTTCATCTCAGTGGGAATCAGACGGTGTCAATTACAGGATCAGATCAAATGTTCCCGCCTGCACAGAGCCCCTCGCCGATCACTTCTTCTTCTTCTTCCTGTGATTCCAAGCAGGTACTGCAGGTGGGAGGGAGAGTCAATTATAGCAGACACAGTGGGATGGGTGGGGTCTGTTCACTTTGAAGCTTCCCAGATGATGATGCCCAGTTACCGCTCGTGCTACCTCGTGTGGTACCGCTCCTACGTGTAGAAGAAGGACCTGAAAACGACACTTCTCTGTCTCTTCGTCTTTGTCCTGTCAATGGACACACTGTAGTGACCGATTTTCGAGTCCCCACGTTTGAGGTGTGGCCATTTTCTCCACTGGAAATACCGAGTATCAAGACAGGAGGAAGAAGGTTTGTTTGCGGTGCCACTTACAACAAAAGAGAGGAAGTGGTTAAATGGCTACAAAAGCAGGCGCAACACGGTCATGCTACAGCAGCATGACATAGCAGCACCGTTTATCCAACAGAGATGAGCACATCATTAAAAATGAAAAAAATAACAGCATGTGTCTGCCAAACAGGCTTGGTAAAATTCCACACAGTAAACAAAAATCATGAAAACTAACTTGCATAGCAGACTAACACATTTTATTGCAGGTTTGCATGAATCACAGAAACAATCTTTTTTGGATCCAAAATGGCAAATTTAAGCAAAATGTGAAGAGACTGGTAAAGTGAAACCACAGCTGCAGACTCACCTGGTAGTAGGCGGCTCTCTGTAGCTGCTCTGTTCCTCGCTCTACGTGAACTTCAGCGTTTTCTACGTTTGCCTCGATGCTGTCTGTGGGTCAGAGCACGTGGAGGCATCAGTCACATGACTCATGAGGACTAAAATCTTTTTGTTTGTACAATTTCAAATTTCAGAATGAGTCAAAATTCACAAAAAACATCATTTAAGTTTTTCAGTTTGATAAATATCTTGCCTTGATAGTGTTTTCCATTGAGTGTAGGTTAAACAGGAATTGAAAATAAATCTTTTCTATTGTGACATTTCACACAACGTCACATTAAAATCCACATCAATCAACTAAAGTATAATAATCCTGTTGTATCCCACACACAAACAATACCTGGGCAGGCAATCCATGTGCTTTTGTTTTGCTTCTTTTTTTTTGACCCAAATACACTTCTGACCATTTATGCATTTGTCTTCTTTTCTGTTGAGGGTTGCTGTTTGCCCTCATAGAGTTGGTCTGTGCCCCTCATGTCCCTCCATCTGTTTTTAACTTGTCATTTCAAATCAAAACATGATACCTTGTTTGTGCTTCCCAAATCTTCATTCTCCACAAAGTTGATCAAATCAAGCATTATATGTTTGAATCAATTCCCCGTTTAGGTTTGAGGAGATGAAGTCTCATTGTTGCTGTTGTTGACTGTGTGGAATAGTGTTAGCCCTGTGCACATGGAGGATGTTCTTCAGACTTTATAGATCCACAGGGCCCCAGCCCCACTCACCGATCATCTCTCCCTGATCGTGGATCATCACAGCGAGGTCTTTGAAGATCTGGTTCACATCCAGGATGTCAGACTGAAACAGAAAACGTGAGGATCAGTGTTGGTGAGTGTTAATGCTATGTATTTACAGACGGACAAACAGACCCTGTCCACATGTACCCCGGTTTCTGTGAAACCTCACACATTTTCAACCTTTTTATCTGTCATCCACATGAAACTGTAGTTTTACATCACTAAAAACAATCTTTTCTTCTTAAAACTCCGGACTTTGAAAAACTCTGGTTTCATAGTTTCATGTCAGGAAACAGAGATTTTAGATCTCAAGAGTTACAGCTTGCAACAAAACAGCCATTGATGTCATATATATGCCATATTTTGTTTATGACAGGCATGAATATGGGAAGTATCGACACTGTGGCGTGTTACTTTTAACATTGATGCAAACACTTCCTGCTGCTTATTTCTTCAAGTGCATCTTATTACTTTTGTTAAAGAAAAAAACGCTTTATCACCACGCCATGTTTCAATCTCTGGCAGAAGAGACAGAATAACAAGGAGTCATTCTGATTGGGTGGTACAGGTTTCATGTATAAAAGAAAATGCCACCTTTCAATCTGGCATGCTCTGAGCTGCACTTATCAATGGATTTGCTTGGTTAAGTGTGGACATTTTTTTTATGTGTAAAAGACAAAGATGACCTTTCTTGGACAAAGGTATTTTTTCAAAGGGGAGGAATTTGTTTTTGAAAACAACCAGCTACGTATGGACGAGGCCACAGACTGACCTCAAGCTGTCTGATGTTGGTCTCCCTCTCCTTGATGAGCTCCAGGTCTTCCTCTGTGATGGCCGCCTCCTCTGTCTGTGTTGTCATTTGACCCCAGTCATCTTGGCTTAACACATACAGAGAAAAGATCATTTCAGATATTTCTAAATTTAGAGGCAACAGAAACAACAACAAAGAGAAGGGAGCCTAAAGAAGAAGCAAGACCATAGAATATGTGTAAAGGGTAAAGCTCCTTATTCACCTGGACCTTAAACCAAGAGGAAAAGACTTACTTATCAAAAGACACAAGTTTCTCGTCTCGAGGAGCATCTTCAGCCTGAAACAGAAGAACAAACACAGACTTAGTGAGGCTATCAAGCAGTCTGAATCCAAAGCTTTGTCACTTTTTCCTCATGAAGGTGCTGAGGTGAAGCTCTGAGGTGAAGCTCTGAGGTGAAGCTCTGAGGTGAAGCTCTGAGGTGAAGCTCTGAGGTGAAGCTCTGACTTACAGACAGGCGGGATCCAGCTCTCGCTCTGGCCACAGACTCTTTCTCCTTCTCCGCTGCACGTCTCTGAATGGCCTGGAAGTTGTTGAGAGCTGCAGAGAAGTCATTCATCAATCGATCTCTCTGGATCTTCTGCTGCCTCTGGATCCACAGTGAGGTGGAAGTGGACGGAGAGATAAGTTAGAGAGAATGAAGAGAAGGATGTCAGACAGGTGGAAAAAAACATCAGGGAAGCTGAGCTGAATTTTTCATAGAGCTGTCTGAGTCTCTGAGAGCTGGAGGTCAGACCACTGCAAACTTTCTTTCACTCTTTAAAATGCTTCAAATTAAACATGCAGTCAAACAAGGTCGTGGCATTTGACCTCTGCATATTTTCAATTAAGATTTTTTTTCAAAGGCACTGAACTTTTGACAAAATGTTGATCTCCTGCATGTTTATGATTCCCCCCACTGTTCTAAAGCACTGCACTTCTAAGCACAGCCTCCTCTAGTGGTCACTTCAAATACAACCACACAACTTCTGGAAATACTTTGGACTGCTTTCTGGTGCTGAGCACATCAAAATGTATGCACAAATGCTGCAGAAACCAATGAACTTTTTACATGACATTATCATATGCTGTGGTATGAATGTGTACACAGTTGTTTGTGCTTCAGTTAAAGTCATTTTCAACAATGTGACTGTACTTGTTTTATTCTGACTGTTTTTTTATTTGTTCACATACTGTCTAAGTCATGTTTCCTTTCTCATTTAGTCTTTTATTGTGAGGTTAACAATAAGTGCTTCACTCCTACCAGTAGATCAAAAAATTTCTAATCAATTCAAATTCAAAACAGGAACTGGTTGTTCATACTCATCCCTTTTTGGGTAACACTGTGGAAATACCTGTGTAATAGTTTCGGTTTGTCAAATGTATGATTTATCTCTCAGGCCATGGATTTGGGATTTAGAATTTGCGTGGAAAAAAACAACAACAAGGGGAATGTTAGGACAACCTCAACTGAGTTAGTGTAAAAGGGTCAAAGACAAAAAGAGGGTCTAAAAACTTATTTTTAAAAAGTTCTTTTAAAATGGATAAAAAACATATTTCTGAGTGAAGAATTTTTTTTTCTAACAGATTTCAGTAGTTGACATTTCAAAGATTTTAGGTTCATCATTTTTTAGTATTTTTAATTTGAGCACCCAAAAATGTCAGGTGGTGCAACCAAATATATGAAAATATATTTATATGTTCCTGTTATTTTTTCTGTGTGAAATTATTGGCAAGTATCTCTCAAGTGTCTGTAGTGACTCATACATTTTCATTTTGTGTGTTTCATTTCTTTTATTTGTGAATAAGATAAATACTTTGATGTTAAAATAACATTTCACATTATTACATTGGTTGTTCCACCTGACATGGAAATTGTTCCAGTCACCAATGAAGTGAAAAAACCTTTTTTATCAGTATTTCAGAGAAATCTACAAACTTTTCCACTTGGTCACAAATGTCATTTGGGCTCCTCTGGCTGATGCAGTTTCCTGTTTCCTGTTTTATTCTCTTCACTTTAAAATAAAAGTCTAATGTTACGGTTGCACTACCCTGACATTTGACAAGGTGAAAATTACGGGGCAAAAGTTTTTTACATTTCTCAACAGCTTTAAAATTCTTTTTATTTGCAAAGAATGTTTTATTTAAAAAGGTTCAAGCATAAAATAATGCCACTGTATTTTTAATTTCCATTTACAATAACTGACATTCAATTTTTAGAGTTTAATTACTGTGGATACTTGTCAGGACGGTTGCACCACCTGACATTTTGGGGGTTTGAGGAACCAAAACACAAAAAAACATGTTATATTTTAATAGTTTAAAGATGTGTTCAAATAACACAGGTTTCATAGAATAAAGAAATACATGTGATGAAATACTCAATTCATGATGGAAGGAAATATTACACTCGAACACAAAAAAGGGACGTCAAGTCATTGACCCATAAATCTACTGTGTTGTCACTGTTGATGAGCAATAAGTGACTGTTGTTAAGTGACAGCACGTGATAATGACAGAGGGACTTGGTTCTCAGCTTATAATCATTTACTCTCTTACAGCTGGTGCTTGATGACTATAAAGGCTTAAGAGATGGTCTCTGCAAACTTTTCTTATCATATACTGTGATGGTGTCACCTCATTAGACAGAGATGTTCAGTTAGGGTAAATAAAAGAGGTACAAAAACAACAGAAAAGACTTTTCTTTGTTGTTAGTATGCAATTCTGGTACCCTGTGTGTCAAAGAAGTGGGTGCAATAGGAAAGATGTCAATGTGAACCAAAGTTTGTAAAAGGCTGGGGCAGGGTGGATGTGAAACTGAAGCCTTTAATACTGTTATGAGAATAAATGAAAAGTAAAGAGAAAAGACTCTTAAAGAAAGGCAGATAAGCTGTGGCTTTGGTGTTGGACTGCTGCACTCTTTTAGCTGTTCTGCTGGTGTCCTGTGCCTCGATGCACAGAGGACAACACAGGAGCTGCGTTCTGTCTTTATCTTCTTCTTTGGACCTCAGTGAGACCGTTTCATTTTTTGCTACATTTGCCTGGTATACCAGAAAGTTGTTTTTTTTTTTCACTCCCGTGTGGATTACTGGATTACTTGCATGGAGGCTTCTGCAGTTTCTGTGCGTCAACAGACTTTGGTATACAGTTGTGCCTACAAGTTTACACCCCCCAGCAGAACTTCTGATTTTCTGGCCTTTTCTCAGAAAATATGAATGATAGCACAAAATCCTTTCTATCACTCATGGTTAGTGGTTGGGTGAAGACATTTATTGAAAAAAAAAATTAGTTTGCTCTTTTTAAATCATAATGACATAATGACATAATTACACAACTGTAATAATGCAGAGCTGGAAGAGTTCTGTCACTTTATGAGTAACTGCTCTTTAAGGATGTGTATTGATTGGATTTTATTGATACCAATGCCCTTGTCAATTCTTCCAGTGAATTTTCTGTGTGCAGAAAGTAGCCTTACAGGTTTTCTGTTAACATTTTATTGAGTTTACGAGTAAATCAATATGACATTGGTCAACAGTTGATTAAGATATCTCTGGATATAAATAAAATAAAATAAATAAATAAATAAATAAATAAATAAATAAATAATACATTTCTTGTTTGGAAATTATTCCCTTGTTAGTATTTTGACATTTTTGAGTTTTTAGTTTTGTTCACAAAAAGTAATGTGATGTATTTCTGTGATGACAAAACAAAGTTATGTCCATGTATGCTAAATGCTAGCATACCTTCAAGTCCTATGCACATAAGTATTAAGCTAAGGCTACATTTTCTTATTGATTTTGGTACATTTGGAGATGTATAGCATGTTGAATGTAGGGCTGGGCGATAAACCGGTTCATACTGAATACCGGTGTTATTTTTCTTCATGATATGAATTTCTCATATACCCCAATACCGGTGCATGTGTACAAACCGTTGGGAGCATAGAGCAGCAGAAAGTCGCGCCGGGGAGAATTGTTTGAGAGGGGGACTGTTTTGCAGTTGCACCAAATAAGCATCATATAAGGGGCGTTGTAAATACCTGTTGTGGGTGACACATTCAAATAAATATGGGGAAAAAAACAAAAAACAAAAAAAAAACTGTCTATGGTGAGAGGCTAATATGGGAGCACAGCGGTCAACAATATGGACGGAGAAAATGCAACAGCAGTGTTGTGCATGTGTTCAACGTGCATGTCTAACTCCTGAAATAAACTGCACCCATCTGCGTTCAGTCTCCACTGCTGTGCGTGTTGACTGCATTCAGCAACTTACACCAGCTGCTTGTACGTTCACTGAGCCGCAGGGCTGACAGACAGTTGTTGTGGCCAGATGGAGGAGTTCAGGAGTTTCCCAGATTAGTCTCTGTTCATGTTGGGCTGCAGAATCTATTTAGAGATAAAATGGCTCTTCTCTTCTCTCTAAACGGCCCTAGTAAAACCTTAAACCTGTTGACTCCTGGTGTTTCTCTGCTCATTATGTCAATTTATTTCCGTAGTCAAGTTGAATACGATCTAATTTTGACACAGTTTGTTTTATTTTGAAAGTCAAAGCCTCCTTTTTGATGGTACCACTTCCTGTCCTGCTCGATCTTCCCTGCACTGCATTTATGCATCACTTCTACCTGACTGAGGACAATCTTAGTTCATATTTCCACGGCCTGTTTTGTTTTTCTCACAATTTTTTCTTCATCTTCTCCTCAACTTTTTTAAGAAGCAGGATTGTAAACTGTTAAGCGGTTGTGCAACTTGACAAGTCGTTTGCAAAACTTGCACAACAAAAGGTTCTGTATTTTAACAGTTATGCATTCTGATTCCTTCAATCCATTAGAATTATGAGCGCCACCTCTTCAGCCCCGTTTCCACCAAGCGGATGGGGTCGGTTCGTCTCGTCTCGCATTTTGTAGCGTTTCCATAGGGACGGGTCCCCTTATAAGGGGCTCGTACCGCTCCACTTTTCAGTACCCTTCCATTGGGGTGCCAAGCCGTCCCAAACCGGCCCCAGGGGTGGGGCTATAATCACTGCGGTAGTTGATTGGTTAAAAGATCGGTAACTTCCCGTGCGACAGCGGTAATAAAGAACGACACACAACCCCGCACGCAGCCTTTCCTGAAACAAAGCTTCATTCCGTTATGGAATAAAGAGCCACAGCTGATCACAAAGTAGAAGAGTTGCTGGATGTCCTCCATCTTTCTCTTTTTTTACAATGCCACAAATTTCCTTTTCCTTTAATTTATTCGCGGGGTAGACTGTGTAGCGCTCAGAGCGCTGCAGTGACGTCACGCATTACGTAGCTGACGTAACGCCCATCAAGCAGGGTACGGTTGGCCGTGGAAACGCGCACAGGATCAGGCTTTACTGATCTGACCCTTACCAAGGTGTGCCGATCCGTACCAGACTGCCTGGTGGAAATGAGGCTTTTGTGAACAGCAGCATTTTGTGGGGCCATTCAAACCTGTGTTATTAACAGTATAATATAGTCTGGACAGTGGACAGTAATGTTCTTCTACAATATTCACTCCTCATGACTTTAAAATATGTTTTCCTGGGAAACTGTTATCAATGACCAATGAAAGTTCAGAGAAAGCACAGTAAGAATTAACCGGACAGTAATCCTAGTAGAGAATTTGTGACCTCAGCAGTGTCTCACCGGCTGTAGCTCATCTGTGTGATTGAATCCAGGCAAACTCTTACCTGCTCTGAAGGAGATGAGGGCAGAGGAATGGAGCCCAGCTCCTTCAGGTGTTTGTTGGTCTCTTTAGCCAGCTGGTTGGTGTAGTGTTGAATCTGCTGCCTGCACAAACAGCACCTCTATTACAAAAATGTAATCAATTTGCAGTACATGCCAGCTTTAATGACTCCTGACATCAACGATCGTATCCACCCTAATCATGTAAGATAAGTGAGGTGTAGCAGCGTGAGAGTGGATGGATCAGATTTAGTCAGAGATAAAGTAATACTTACAGACGGTCCTGGAGTTCACTGTTGTCCTGTCTGGTCCCCAGTTGGTTCACCATGGTCTTTATTTGGGCAGCTGTCAACAGAACACAAAGAGGGGTCTCAGATTTGTCATAAAAGAGGTCAACTACAAATGTAACAACACAAACTACTGCCAGGCCTCCACTTCACTCTTCAATATATTGGGATTGTTTGCACAAAGCAGGCTCAACAATCTCTGAGTCTAACCCTGAACTCTGAGCTGATCTAATCTGAGATAGAAAACTCTGCTCATTAATTTATTTAACATGGGTGCAACCCTGGGAGTGAGAAACACACTTGGCAGCAGCTGAAGATGAAATATAAGAACATTGTTCAAACAGGTGAGACCTCCACATAATCTCACAGGTTCATCTCATTTTGATCACGTTTTGTAAAATAAATATTACCTGGCTGTTTGACTGTGCAGTTGTTTTATCTGCTGTTGTTTTAATGCTGTTTACACACATAAATGTCGTCTCATATGTATCACATTCTGTAAAATAATTAATCCTATTTAAACTAACACAGACTTTTAATCAGCAAACAGAAAGAAGGCAGATCCCAGTAAAACGGGTGGTGGTCCTGCACCTCCACCTCTGACAACCTGCACCTGCACATCCTTGCATCTCCGATATTATAAAAGAAAAAAACTGCCATTTAGAAGATCAGAGCGAGAAATATTAAATCCCCTGTGCAGTGATGCTGCACTTTCATCAACAGGGTCATTGTCGAAAGGACATGCTATGTTTGTGAAAAAAATGTCTATTTATATGTTTTATAGCAGACAGCAGAACTGTGTAAAGCCAAAACTCACCTGCAGACTGAAAGAGTGAGGAAATCAAATATGGTGTGTGGTTGAAAGAGGGCGGAGACAGAGAGAAACTCCAGGTTCATTGACAAAAACCTGGTCCCGACCAGGTTAGTTTCATAGAGTCTGTTACTACGGTAACTGACTGAGAGCTGAAGTTACCTCTCTCTGTGAAACAGGCTGGAGTTTCCCCTCTTTCTCTGTTTGAGTTACCTCGATTTGTGAAACGGGAAACTCAGAGTTTCCCTCATTTGAGTTAATAGACTCAGAGTTTTCACTAAACCTGCTTTGTGAAATGGACCCCTGGTTACACAGCGGCCAACCAGAAAAGTCATTGATCTCTATCTTCACCTCTTAATCTTCTTCCTGTGCTTCGGCCTCTTCTTTGCATGGTAATGGCATTTAAGCTGTCCTTAAATGAAAACCTTTGAAAAAGGCTCCCAGAGTGGAATTATTCTGAAATGCTTTTTCACCATTGATGTGTAAATGGTAAAGGCTGGAGCTTTCCAAATTACACTTTTATTGTGGAACCAGGAAAACAACAAAAACGACAATAACAACAACAGTAACAATGCTGGACTACAGTTTCGTTCTTGTGCTGCTGATTCTGCTGACTGTCTTTCAACACAATGTGCATCTGTGCACCATTTCTACAGTCAGCTCACCTCTATTTCAACCTCTGAACCGTTGTGGAAAAAAACCTCTGTACAGTTACATCACTATCTATAGACCTGGCATGCATACCACAGCATTTCCAGTCCCTCAGTGAGTCCATGTAAACAGATTTTTCTTTTCCCTGCATTTGTTTTTTTTACCTTTATATGTGAATCATGTTGTGTTAATTGGGGCCTAAATGCATTGATGGCTTGAAGCCTGTTTGCCTGTAAGAATCCATAAATTAGCTGCATCATTGTTTGAGCCCAAGGGTACAAGGTGTGTGAAAAAAGAAGCAGCTTACAGTCCAAAACTTACCGAATCATATACTTTGTAATATGAATGTATTTTTCCACATGCACATGTGGTGATGGTAATCCTGAAAGAATACTCAACCTAACTTAATTTCAGTTATATAAAAGGTTTAAATCTGTGTCAATATGCTTGTTGCTTAGAGTTATTCTACTCCCACAAACATTCCTAGGAAGCTTATGTTTCAGTTCATAGGCACTGGTCAACTAAAACCATAAGACACTGAGATAGTTAACATGAAAATGATTTATCAGTTTTTGATTTTTTTTTGTTTTTTAATATTTTTGGTTCGGTATTTGTTCTAAAAACTGAATAAATCTTTCAAAATATATGACAAATGAATGCACTGAGTAAACAATGTTTTGCAATGTGACTTATTTTATCTTAGTTATTATCAAGTCACGTTATATGATGAAAGCATTAACAAATTGTGAACTTGGATTATTGCAAACTGACCGTTACATTTCCATAGCCCTGTGAGACAGGAGGAAACTTACTGTTCTGTGTGATCTTCTGGATGTTGGAGCTGCAGGTCTGGATGAGGCTGTTGAAGTCCCGAGGAACGGGGCGGTACGCCTCTGCTTTCCTGTACGACATATCTGCTGGAGTGTAGTAGTGTAGTAAAAGGTCGAAATTTAGCTACAGAGACACAGAAGAGGAAAGGTGATTGTTAGTAACCCCACATGGTCTAGGATTTATTGACTTGACATTTTATGGAGACACTAATGACATCCAAACAATAAGTGTGACATGCAGCACAAAGGCCTGAGGTCTGGACTATGAAGCTGGATTTTCCCTTATTGGCCCTCATTCATCAAACCTGTGTAAAACCAAAAAATGGGTGTATGCTCAAATCCCACACCAGGTCTGAGTTGGTGTAGGCAAATATCATGTCAGGGGAGAGCGAGGTGCAGCGAAAAAAATCAGTGTGATAGAGAATTAATGCATCAAATGAGTGCAGAACATTTTTAAAGGACAGACAGAGGTTCACAGATTAATATTTAGAAGGTTAAATTAAACATGGAAATATAAATGTAACTGAAATGTCTGTGGTCTTTTGTCAATATCTGTAAAATACATCACACATGAAAAAGGAGCGTGAGCTGTCAGCTGATTTCTTAATGTAACAAATGTGTGTTTCCTATGATGATTTACTGTGAACATTAGAGAGGCTGTTAACAGTGATTAAATACACTTCTATGTCCACACTAAAGTCTGCAGAGAATACCTACAGGACGCTGGATCAAACTTTTAGATTATATATTTTTTTTAAGAAGCGCATTGATCACAGGATGTACAAGACTACTTATTCACTCTAAATAAATAACCATAAAACTCAGGTCTGCCTGCGCGTTATTGCACACAGGCGACTCACTTCTTTGCCAGACTCCAACAGGGTTCCCACTATTTTCTTGAAATTATTTTCCAGGACATTTCAGCTGCTACAGTTCTAGTCAAGTTATCAGAACATACACTAATTACCGCCGCCAAAAAAGAATATTCAGGGTTGATGACTAATATCTCTAGCCAGCACCACGGTATCATATTGTACCGAAAATATATTCATTTCTAACTTTCAGACATAACTATTGTTTACTAGCTATCTTTTTAGTCTGGCTTTTATGTTGTGTCTTACTATTATAAATTTATGGTTATCACATTATACTTATTCTATTTAATAATTTAGCCATGTTGGATCCCATTCATTTATGCTAACAACATTGTTCAAATGAACATGCAAGTCTTCAGTGTTCACTGCCCTCTTTCCTCATTTAGGTGAAGAGGTTATGGAGATTTGTGTAATTTGTGTCAATATTATGCAGTCCAAAAAAACCCAACAAAATGACTGGGAAATTGGTCAACCATATTCAAGGTTTTCCAGGACCCATGGGAACCCTGTATAGGTGCTTTCTCTGAACTTTCATTGGTCATTGTTAACAGTTTCCCAGGAAAACTCTGATTATGACCAAAAATTGACATCACGGTATTTTTCAAAATTATACCAGTATCATGGTATTTGACGGGTTTTTTTTCATGCATGACTGTTTGATGAACTGCATCGGACATAATGCAGGTTCGTGAGTTCATGTTGCTTCTGCCTGAAACTGATTCAGACCCGCTGCACTTCTCTCTCTTTCGCCTCAGACTGCGATGCATTCAAGGCTGCGGCTTCTTTCCGAGCTGATTAACATTTAACAGAGATCATTCAAAATTTTGAGACCTGAACAGAAATGATTTTACTAAGGTTTCAAATTGAAGGATTAATTATTTTATAAATTAAAGTAAGACAAATTTCTGAATTAAATGTTCAAACTGGGCTGTAGTTTGGTTTGTCACGTCCACACTGCTGCCGGCTGCAGTGATCTCTGCACAGACGTGGTTTTTCTGACTCTGCTCACGCCACTTTTCCAGCTGCAGACCCACACAACTTCATTTTCCTCGTCCTCCGTTTCTATGGCGTCGATGTCCAGCACAGAGATGTTTCCCTTTTTCCCATAATGCCTCCCTCCATGTTGTAAATTCTGTGGGTTATTATTGGTCAGGCGGGCTGAACCTTTAATAATTAGGGGCGTGTTATTTAAATGATGATTGTTTTCAGCTGCCAGATTTATCAACACCTGATCAGGCATACGCCGAGGTTGGAGCTGGTACAGCTCTTTCATAAATCACACGTGAACGTTGTCGTAAGCTCGTTTCTACTCCCAAACATGCGCCAATTCCCACGCAAGATTGATAAATGAGGGCCCTTGAGATAACTTCAGGATTAACCCTGGATTTTCTGTCCTAAAATGCTGGTTCACTTCTGACCATGATAAATCCCACCTCTCGCAGTAACAGTTGCTCTTTTTCTGGTTGATGTGTTTGAGGAATATTCTATATTTTTCATATACTTTATATAGAATAGCTATCTATTCCTCCATGGTAAAGCTTCCCTTCAGGGTTTCTCCCATTTCTTTGTGTTTGCTATTGGTCAGACGCTGTAAACTCCACCTCTTTAATGTGAGAGTGCGCTGACTGAAAATCTTGGATTCATTCAGCGAGCTGATAACCAGCTTCGTAGTACAAATCATCCAGACTCCAAATGTCTCATTATGTCAATCCAGGGTTCGGAAAGATGAGTTAATCCAGCTTTGTTGTACAGGCCCCAGGCAGACAGTCCCATCCAACAACAGAAACATGAATGAGCAAATTAGGTTGACAAGAGTAAAGAAAACGGGGGAAAAAAACATAGTCAAACAAGTAAGAAAGTCTTTACATTTCCATTAGAAGTATTCTTTGCCTTTCATTTTCTCTAGAGATGGTTATAGATATATATTTTACAGTTTCCTTTAGAAAATAAAAAAATATATAGATAAGCTTAGTTAGCCAATTAAATACTTGGGAAATAACTAAAGCATGTATCCTGTATTTTCATACTGACACCATCATTTCATATAAAACGTATCCTCCTGATTTAAAAGTCGAAAAAGATTTATCCTGAGCTGATTTCAACTTTGGTTTGAAATGCCTAAACATTGTTATAGACAGAGAGGGAGGGCCTCAAACTGACACCTGTACAGGAAACACCTGTTCACTGCAGCTGGAAACGGACAGACAGAATAAGACAGGAGACTGCTTTATACATTTAATAATCATGTTTTCACACCTCCACAGACAGCTGTCCACAGCTACTCGCAGTGCCTGCTGCTAGGCTGGGTTTAATGACGCTTTACAGTTTTATTGACAGCTCAGATTAAAGCGTAATCTACATTAACCTGAATAACAACTGTTAGCATGCTAAGAGCTGAGCCTGCTAACGAACAAGCACTCAGCCCGGTAACAACAGACAAAACTGTTGTTGGGAAACAATGTGAGCAAGTTAGACTAATGACGGTTCTTCGTATATATATTTGGACCTTACTGCAATGATACGGACTTCCACAGTTGCTCTATATCCCTCTGTTTAGCCTCTAAAAGTTCCAGAAGCAGTGACAGAGCTGAGCCCAGCTGTTAGCTTCAGAGCTAACGAAAGCTAACATGTCAGAGCACTTCTTTCTGATAACTCTCTGAGACCTAAACAGCTGATGCTGCTCTCT
>RPOG01002554.1:30166-46119 GCA_008086565.1 Thalassoma bifasciatum | reverse complement strand
AGTTCTGACATTTTTGCGGCGCTGATGTTTTTGCGGCACTGACGTTTTTGCGGCGCTGATGTTTTTGCGGCACTGACGTTTTTGCAGCGCTAACGTTTTTGTGGCACTGACGTTTTTTCAGTTCTGACATTTTTGCGGCGCTGACGTTTTTTTGGCGCTAACTTTTTGCGGCGCTGACGTTTTTGCGGTGCTAATGTTAAAAGGGCACTGACGTTTTTGCGCTGACGTTTTTGTGGCGCTGATGTTTTTGCGGCGGTAACGTTTTTGCGGCGCTAACCTTTTTGTGGCACTGACGTTTTTTCAGTTCTGACATTTTTGCAGCGCTGATGTTTTTGCGGCACTGACGTTTTTGCGCTGACGTTTTTGTGGCGCTGATGTTTTTGCGGCGGTAACGTTTTTGCGGCACTGACCTTTTTGTGGCACTGACGTTTTTTCAGTTCTGACATTTTTGCAGCGCTGACGTTTTTGTGGCGCTGACTTTTTGCGGCGCTGCGATTTTTTAAGTTCTGACATTTTTGCGGCGCTGACGTTTTTGTGGCGCTGATGTTTTTTGAAGTTCTGACATTTTTGCGGCGCTGATGTTTTTGCGGCACTGACGTTTTTGTGGCGCTGACATTTTTGCGGCACTGCGATTTTTTAAGTTCTGACATTTTTGTGGCGCTGACGTTTTTGCAGCGCTGACGTTTTAGTGGCACTGATGTTTTTTCAGTTCTGACGTTTTTGCGGCGCTGACGTTTTTGCAGCGCTGACGTTCCTGTGGCGCTGACGTTTTTGCGGCACTGACATTTTTGCGGCGCTAACATTTTTGCGGCGCTAACATTTTTGCGGGTGCTAGCGTTTTTGCAGCGCTGACGTTTTTGTGGCGCTGATGTTTTTTCAGTTCTGACGTTTTTGCGGCACTGACGTTTTTACAGCGCTGACGTTCTTGTGGCGCTGACGTTTTTGCGGCACTGACGTTTTTGTGGGGCTAACATTTTTGCGGTGCTAACATTTTTGCGGGTGCTAGCGTTTTTGCAGCGCTGACGTTTTTGTGGCGCTGATGTTTTTGCGGTACTGACGTTTTTGCGGCGCTGACATTTTTGCGGCACTGATGTTTTTCATATCTGACATTTTTGCGGCGCTGATGTTTTTGTGGCGCTGACATTTTTTGCGGCGCTAACGTTTTTGCGGCACTGACGTTTTTTCAGCGCTGACATTTTTGCGGCACTGATGTTTTTGCAGCGCTGACGTTTTTGTGGCGCTGACTTTTTGCAGCGCTGCGAATTTTTAAGTTCTGACGTTTTTGCGGCGCTGATGTTTTTGCTGCGCTGACGTTTTTGCGGCGCTGATGTTTATGTGGCGCTGATTTTTTTGTGGCGCTGACGTTTTTTCAGTTCTGACATTTTTGCGGAGCTGATGTTTTTGCGGCGCTGACGTTTTGTGGCGCTGATGTTTTTGTGGCGCTGATGTTTTTGCGGCACCAATGTTTTTTCAGTTTTGACATTTTTGCGGCGCTGACGTTTTTGTGGCACTGAAGTTTTTGCGGCACCGATGTTTTTTCAGTTCTGATGTTTTTGCGACGCTGAAGTTTTTGCAGCGCTGACGTTTTTTCAGCGCTGACGTTTTAGTGGCACTGACGTTTTTTCAGTTTTGACATTTTTGCGGCGCTGAAGCTTTTGTGGCGCTGACGTTTTTGCGGCACTGACGTTTTTGTGGTGCTGACATTTTTGCGGCACCGATGTTTTTTCAGTTCTGACGTTTTTGCGCACTAAAGTTTTTGCGGCACTGACATCTTTTCAGTTCTGACATTTTTGCGGCGCTGATGTTTTTGCGGCACTGACGTTTTTGCGGCGCTGATGTTTTTGCGGCACTGACGTTTTTGCAGCGCTAACGTTTTTGTGGCACTGACGTTTTTTCAGTTCTGACATTTTTGCGGCGCTGACGTTTTTTTCCGCGATTGAAAAACGCCGCGACTGCAAAAACGCCACGATTACAATTTTCCCGTGACTGCAAAAACGCGACTGCAAAAACACCGCGACTACAAAAACGCCGCCATTGCAAAAACGCCGCGATTGGAAAAACACCGTGACTGCAAAAAAGTCAAGACTGTAAAAACGTCGCGACTACAAAAACGCCGTGACTGCAAAAACTGCTGACGTTTTTGTGGCGCTGATGTTTTTGCGGCGGTAACGTTTTTGCGGCACTGACCTTTTTGTGGCACTGACGTTTTTTCAGTTCTGACATTTTTGCAGCGCTGACGTTTTTGTGGCGCTGACTTTTTGCGGCGCTGCGATTTTTTAAGTTCTGACATTTTTGCGGCGCTGACGTTTTTGTGGCGCTGATGTTTTTGCTGCGCTGATGTTTTTGCTGCGCTGACGTTTTTGCGGCGCTGACGTTTTTGCGGCACAGACGTTTTTGCGGCACTGACGTTTATGCGGCGCTAATGTTTTTGTGGCACTGACGTTTTTCAGTTCTGACATTTTTGCGGCGCTGATGTTTTTGCGGCGCTGATGTTTTTGTGGCGCTGACGTTTTTGCGGCACTGATGTTTTTCAGTACTGACATTTTTGCGGCGCTGCGATTTTTTAAGTTCTGACATTTTTGCGGCGCTGACGTTTTTGCGGCGCTGATGTTTTTGCTGCGCTGACATTTTTGCGGCGCTAACGTTTTTGCGGCGCTGACGTTTTTGCGGCGCTGACGTTTTTTCAGGGCTGTCATTTTTGCGGCACTGATGTATTTGCAGCGCTGACGTTTTTGCGGCGCTGACGTTTTTGCGGCGCTGATGTTTTTGCTGCACTGAAGTTTTTGCGGCGCTTATGTTTTTGCGGCGCTGACGTTTTTGCGGCACTGACGTTTCTGCGGTGCTGACGTTTCGTCTCTGTCACGTTTTGTGGCGCTGACATTTTTGCAGCGCTGTTGTTTTTACTGCGCTCATTTTTATGTGGCGCTGACGTTGTGCTATCCTGATGTTTTATGCAGACGGTTAACTCTTATCGTAAAATAATGAGACAACAGTGAAGTGCTATAAAGCTGCTGTTCCTCCAGTGACCACTTGAGGCTCCAGAAGCACCTGAAGTCCTGAACAAGTGAACGAGAAAAAGGTTTTCAGAGCTGAAATTATCGTATTTAAAGGTACAAACTCTGTCTCCGTCTGTTTCACTAATTTAACTTACGGCTCACACTGTGAGGGGGGGGGAATGTTTTTATAACTCGGCCGTTTGGAAGATATTAGGATCGAGAGCTTACCCAATCAGAGCCACAGCTCAGATCACGTGACTGACGGGCGCCCAATAGCTGTGTGTGTGTGTGTGTGTGTGTGTGTGTGTGTGTGTGTGTGTGTGTTACCTCCCCCTGGTGGCCCATGTCGAGCTTGTTTTGGAGGCTGACAGTTGTTGCTGTTGTTGGTCCTCTTCCTGTTCGCTCTTCTTTGAGCTGCTGAAACAAACAAACAAACAAACAAACAAACAAACAAACACTCAGCATCAGTGAATCCGTGAATTAATCAAGTTTAGAGTGAATTAAACTTTAAAACTTTAAACTTCAAACACTCACATGAATCCATTTCAGCGTCTGATTGGCTCCTCTGTCCTCAGGTGTGGTGCAGCTGTTGTTGGAGGTTACACAGGAGAGAGAGAGAGTGTGTTTGTGTGAGAGTGTGTCCCTCTGGATGTGAGTCAGCAATGTTTCCGGCTTCATTTATACTCTTCAAGCTCCGCCCCCTTACCGACAACTGAAACTGTTTACGAGAAACAAAAACGTATGAATTATTCACGTCGTTATAAACACACACACACATAGTGTGTGTGTGTGTGTGTGTGTGTGTGTGTGTGTGTGTGTGTGTCACACACACACACACACACACACACACACACACACACACACACACACACACACACACACACACACACACACACACACACACACACACACACACACACACACACACACACACACACACACACATACACACACACACACACACACACACACACACACACACCCTGTGTCTAATTCAGAAAATGAAAGTGAAAGAGTTCTGCAGATCTGCAGAGAGGGAGGACCTCAATTTCTGACATATAAAAGTTTGTTTTTTTTTTAAATCAGATTCCATTTGTTGCTACCTGAGATTTTTGCACATTTTTTCACAATAAACGTTTAAAGTTCGTTAAAATTCCAGGCAAACGGCGCAGCCTGCTGAGTCAGATGAACCTATCATGCGCAAAGCCTAAGATCACGTGATCTTATTCAGCCAATCAAGACGTGGTTGTGTGAAGCATAGACATTATATAGAGATAGACGCCTCGTTGACTGTTGTTACAAACGGTAGAGACGTGGTTATGATACAGTACGCTGTTACACATTAAAAATACATGCTGAAATACTTTGTACTGTGCTCCATAACAAAAACGTACATAGTGTGACATAGAAATAAATGTATGAAAACATTTACTTTCCATTTTACTTAAGAAAATAAGTCTGATTATTCATTTGGATTTTTTTTCTCTGTCATACTCACGTGCAAACAAAATCACACACACACACAATCATGAACCTCACACTCATAAGAATTCATGAACCTTATGTACACATCAGTAAAAAATGTTTTATTTACCTTATGTACACAACAACAACTACAACATTTATTTGATGACCCTTCTGTTCACAACCATAACAAGTATTTCCTGAAACATATCAGAATCAGGATCGCCTCTATGTATCTTCAAGAAGGATTCAATGATTTTATCTTCGGTTTTAACTGTGCTCTCTTTGCACAAAACAAGTGGGAATAAACATTAAATACCAAATTATTCTTTTTTTTTTTTTAAACAGCTTTTTCAGTAACTACAAATTAGAAGAAAAATACAATCAATATACACACCTATCCATGACAAAAACAAGTATTTTGTTACACTTTCATGACACAACTGTTCATAGTCTTTGGGTTGATTGAAAAAAGGCCTATAAAAGTATGTTTTAAAATTCAGAACCAGAGATGATCAGAGAGAGATGCCAGTTCCCACATTAGCATTTCGTCGCAAGCTAAATACAATGACATAATATTATAAATCGTCAAATGACTAAAATTATTGTTCAGTCTTACTTGTGAAAATAATCCCACGCTATCTGCTCTCAACATTTTGCCAGTTACTGAAATCGTAAGCAGCACAAAAGACGGGGATCGTTTTAAAGAAGCGTTGTCACCATTTGATTCTAGTGTTAAGTTAAAGCGAGGAGACCCACCCAATATGGCAGCGAGCTGGAACGTGATCCAGCATGTAATGAGGCGTCTATCTCTATACATGTCTATGGTAATGAGGCGTCTATCTCTATATATGTCTATGGTAATGAGGCGTCTATCTCTGTATATGTCTATGGTAGTGAGGCGTCTATCTCTATATATGTCTATGGTAATGAGGCGTCTATCTCTGTATATGTCTATGGTAGTGAGGCGTCTATCTCTATATATGTCTATGGTAATGAGGCGTCTATCTCTGTATATGTCTATGGTAATGAGGCGTCTATCTCTATATATGTCTATGGTAATGAGGCGTCTATCTCTATATATGTCTATGGTAATGAGGCGTCTATCTCTATATATGTCTATGGTAATGAGGCGTCTATCTCTATANCTCTATACATGTCTATGGTAATGGGGCGTCTATCTCTATACATGTCTATGGTAATGGGGCGTCTATCTCTATACATGTCTATGGTAATGGGGCGTCTATCTCTATACATGTCTATGGTAATGAGGCGTCTATCTCTTCACATGTCTATGGTAATGAGGCGTCTATCTCTATACATGTCTATGGTAATGAGGCGTCTATCTCTATATATGTCTATGGTAATGAGGCGTCTATCTCTATATATGTCTATGGTAATGAGGCGTCTATCTCTATATATGTCTATGGTAATGAGGCGTCTATCTCTATATACGCCCATCACTGCTCCAAGAATCGGTGTGTTCATGTGTGAGTGTGCGCGCGTGTTCATGAAATTAACAACAAAAAAGGAAAAGAAGTAAAAAAAAAAAGTCACATATACATAAAGTTAACACTGTTTTATGTTAAATGTTCTGTTACAAATATTTGAAAATAAAAATTGGAAAACTTTTTTTTTATGCCTTAAGACAAATAAAAACACTCAAAGGAAAAATCCAGACACTGACTTTAATAATTCATGTAACAGAGGGTTAACACAGTGTGAACTTATATGACTTTTTTTTTTTTCAATCAATCAATCTTTATTTATAAAACGCCAAATCATAACAAACATTATCTCAAAACACTTTACAAAACATCAGCAGGTTGATACCTGTTAAAGTTAAAGTAAATGTTTTTTTGTTTGACTTCTTTTCTTTTCTGCTTTTTTCTTTTTGTTAATTTCATGAATAATCTTTTTTTAATGCTTTGCGAAACATTTTAACTCTTTTATCCATTTTAACACTGAATAATTTATAGTTATTACGCTGTTTTACCCTCAAATGTTTGTCTATACAGTTTTAAAAATATATATGTTTGGAAAAAGAATTGAAAACATTTTTTCAGGCCCTAAGAAGAATAAAAATATCCTGACACAGACTAATATGACTTTCCACCACATGAACCATTGAATTTAGGAGGAAATAAGTTTTAGATTGAAAAAAAAAAGTCCTATACTATTCTTCACTGCTACTATCTCTTCACCTCTTTATTTATTGTCCTCTTTTGTATTTTACCTCCCTCTTACAGCTGACTCACTTATTTATTTATCTATTGATCTCCATATTCATTCATTCATTTACAAGTTTATTTCAGTTATTTATGTTTTTATTAATTCAATTCTTTTTAACGAGCTGAGCGCTTCAGTTATCATTTCAGGCTGTTTTATCCTTTTATTACCTTATTTATTCACTGCTATATTTCATTGTTGTTTTTATCCTCTCTGTTGTTCCTGTTTGCACCTCCTCATGGTCTCATCATCTTACTCTGTCTGAGTTCTCTTCTCTTTTTTTTTTATTTTATTTTTTATTGTTCATTTCAGTGTTGTTTACTATTTGATTCACTGTTTGTTTGTTTGTTTGTTGATTTTGCTGTGGATCTCTGCTGTAAAGCACTTTGTGAACTGTTGTTTTCAAAGATGCTCCATAAATAAAGTTATTATTATTATTATTATTATTATTATAAAAGTGTTTGTGTTTATAATTAATGAAGAAATGAGAAACAAGTAAAAACGACTCAATGATGTGAAGGTTAAAGAAACAGTTCTGAGGAATTTAACTCTGTAATAAAACTGTGTAATTTGGGTTAGGGTTAGTTATTTTTGTGTTTTGTGTTTTTACTTTTGCTTTGGTGTACTTACTTCTTTTAGTTCTTGTATTTATTTTCTCTTTGATACCTGCTGTATGTTCATGTCTGTTCAGTTAGAAAAAAAAGTGGAAAAAATAAGGTTCTATTTGGATAATTGTGGCCCTGTGTAATGATGAGAACCTCAATAAAGAGAATTTAAAAAAAAAACAACTGTGCAATTTAACTGTGATTTTAATGTGTAATGAGCTGCGTTGACCAGCAGGTGTCACTGTGACTCTACTTTACAGATCCACACAGTTCAGATATTTCAGTTTTTTCCTTTTTAATGCAGCAGGAACAGGATAAAACTCTGAGCTCATCTCATCAAGAGTTTCATCATCAAGTCAAGATTTTTAAAAAATAATGTCTGAATTGTTTGAAACAAGTAAAAAAAAAAAAAATCTGCCGATGGTGAAAGAAGAATTTGCTTAAAAATTAAAGTTATGTCTAAATACAAGAAACTTTTTTCTGTACACAAATGTCAGATTTTTGTTTTACTTGTTTCAAACAGTCCAGGCGTTATTTTTGTCTTTAAAAATCTTAAAATGAGACATTTTTCTGGACCGGTCGGTCGACTGTGGCTCATATCAAGAACAAAAAGATGATTTTTCTGAAAATAAAACACAAACTCTTGATGAGATTTCACTTTTTGCTGTGTGAATGTGTAAAGTTATAAAAGGAGAAAGTTTCTGCTTTGACATTTTATAAGTTCATCGTCACATTTTTCTGTAAACTCAGCGTCTAATTTAAGATTTGATATTAAAAGTCTGATGATGGTTCAGAGTCATTTTCACAATATTTAACACATTCAGAAAAATCACAGTTTCCATATTAAATATCATCAGAGACTTTTTCTTTTTCTTGGTCCTGATTTAGTTTAAAAACTCTGTTTATATTTTCTGAGGAAGTTTGTCGCCGTCATGAAGTAAAAACACAGTTTTGTGCCAGGAAATTAAAAAAATAAGGAGATTAAAACTGAAAAGTATGGACAGAATGTTAAATTAAAGAGACAAAAATACACAACAATGGGGAAAATTTTTAAATGAGGAGGTTAAAAAAAAGTCAAAACTAAAAGATGTGGACTAAAAATCAACGTAGAAAGTTTGTAAAATTTAATCAAAAGTCAAAATTATGTCAAATCGAAGTGATAAAAAATCATTTTTAAGGGTTAAATATTTAAAGTGGGACTAAAATCCAGAACAAGGGAAGTTTGAAAAGTCAAAAGTCACAGGTTTGGATTAAAAGTTAAAATAAATTTTAAACATTTTAACCCTTTAATGCATCGTGGTCACTACAGTTACACCTATTTAAAACTTATTTACTCCTAAATTCAATGGAAATTCATATAAGTCTGTGTCAGGATATTTTTATTCTTCTTAGGGCCTGAAAAAATGTTTTCAATTCTTTTTCCAAACATATATATTTAAAAAAAAAAGCTATAGACATGCAACAACATGTTTCGCAAAGCATTAAAAAAAGATTATTCATGAAATCACCAAAAAAAAAAAAAGTCAAACAAAAAAAAAGTCATATTTACATTAATTTCACTCTTTTTTATGTTGAATGTTCTGTTACAAATATTTGAAGAGAAAAACTTTTTTTATGCCTGAAGACAAATAAAAATACTCAAAGGAAAAATCCAGACACTGACTTTAATAATTCATGCATCAAAGGGTTAAATCAAAAGTCAAATTTAAGAAATAAAAAGATAATTCTGGGTGAAAGTGTGAATTACTCCTGGTTTTAAAGGACAGAAATAAAAACAGCCTCCAGACTCCGAGCTCTCTGATTGGCTGACGGGCGGCGTGCTGTGGTGGCGTCCTGCCAGGAGGAACTGGACTCCACCCAAACGTTGCTTCGACCCCTTAATGAGATAACAACCACGGGACGGTTGGTCCACGGCGAGGGCTGGATGGACGCCATCGCCATCCTCCTCCTCCTCCTCCTCCTCCTCCTCCTCCTCCTCCTCCTCTTCTTCTGCTGTTTTCCTTCAGGTGAATGTAGAGTTTGTGTTTTTACCAGGGGTGAAAGTTCTGGTTCTGTCTGGTTCTGGTCACAGCCAAACTCTGGGTCAGACAATAGATTTGTTTGTAATATGCAGTCATGAAAACTACTTTGACTATTTAAAAATTCCTTTAACTTCTCCCTAATGAACCCCCCTCTGAACTGCTGCTGCTGTGTTTGAGTCCTTGGACTTTTCTCCTCATGATTTACACTTTTTATCTCACAATTCTGAGATTTTAGATAGAAAATTTGACTTTTTTACTAATAATTTTTGACTTTTTAATCTGAAAATCTAGGTTTTTTTCCTCTTAAATTCAAATTTTTATCTCACAATTCTGATATTTAATCTCAAAATTTCAGCTTTTTATTTCAATTTCTGACTTTATCTAAAAAAAAAAAAAAGGTCCTATCACAAATTTTCAACTTTTTTTAATTGAAATTTTGACCTTTTCCCAAATGATTTCAACTTTTTGACTTTATGACTAACAATTTTGACTTTTTACCTCAAATGTTGATATGTAATCTCAAATTTTTGACGTCTTAATCTGAAAATCTGGATTTTCCCTCATAAATTCAAATTTTTAGCTCACAATTCTGATATTTTACCTAAAAATTTCAGCTTTTTATTTCAATTTCTGACTTGATCAAAAAAATTGTCCTATCTCAAATTTTTAACTTTCTCAATTGAAATTTTGACTTTTTTCCCCAATGATTTCAACTTTTAATCTTCAAATTCCGATATTTTGTCTAGAAAATTTGACTTTTTAACTCATAATTTTGACTTTTTACCTCAAATTTTGATACGTAATCTCAAATTTTTGACTTTTTAATCTGAAAATCTAGGTTTTCTTCCTCTTAAATTCAAATTTTTATTTCAAAATTCTGATATTTTATCTCAAAATTTCAGCTTTTTATTTCAAATTCTGAATTTATCTAAAAAAAAAAATTGCCCCTCTCTAATTTTCAGAAATTTTGACTTTTCCCCAATGATTTCAACTTTTAATCTCAAGAATCTGATATTCTATCTAGAAAAATTGACTTTTTAACTAATAATTTTTGACTTTTTACCTCAAATTTTGATATGTAATCTCAAATTTTTGACTTTTTATCTGAAAATCTGGATTTTTTCCCCACATGAAAATAAATTTTTATCTCACAATTCTGATATTTTAACTCAAATTTTGACATTTTAAGTAATAAGTTTGACTTTTGTCTCAAAATTAAGATATTTTATCTAGAAAATCTGACTATTTAAACTAACAATTTTGACTTTTTACCTCAAAATTTGATATGTAATCTCAAATTTTTTATTTTTTTTCTGAAAATCTGGATTTTTTTTCCTCATATATTCAAATTTTCATCTCACATTTCTGATATTTTATCTCAAAATTCAGCTTTTTATTTCAATTTCTGACTTGATCTAAAAAAAAAATGGTCCTATCACAAATTTTTAACTTTTTCAATTGAAATTTTGACTTTTTTCCCCAATGATTTCATCTTATTATCTCAAGAATCTGATATTTTATCTCAAATTTTGACCTTTTAAGTAATAAATTTGACTTTTGAATCAAAATTTAGACCTAATAGGAACAAAAAAAAAATCTAGAAAGAAATAAAGCCTTTTTTTTTTAAAACTGGTGTAAATGGGCTTCTATAGATGAAGCAGGAGTTTAAGAAACTTTCACCCCTGGTTATTGGTGTTTGTTGACCTGCAGCTACATTTAATGAAGCAACAGAAGAAGAAGAGGAGAAGGGGGCGGGGCTTAGTGAACTGATTTTATTGGTGGATTTATCAAACACAGATTCAAACACTTTATAACGTCTCGTCTGAGTTCATCATCGTCAAAGTTAATTCAGTAAATGAGTTTGAGATTTTCCCGCTCATGCAGCGCAGAGAGAATCCGTCCTGACGAGGCGCCGCGACCTCTGACCCCTCCCCCTTCGCTCCTCAGCCAATCAGATCAGTGCGTCCTCTAACAGGACTTAACAAGCGTCCAATAAGAAAATATACAAAACTGTTTTTTTTTTAATTCTCCGTCAGAGAGCGGAGGAAGCAGAGGTACAAAAACAAGTTCAGAGACGAGTGAACGTCTCACTCTGCTCCCAAAACAAAAACAAAAACAAAAACAAAAACAAAAACAAAAACAAAAACCAGACTGCACCTTTAAAAACCCACCTGTACCCCGACGAACCACAAAAGCAGGAAGCACAGGACTACAAGGACCAGAATGCATTGTGATGCAAGCAGGAACGAAAAAGAAAACAACAACAACAACAACAACAACAACAACAACAACAAACAGCTGATTCCTTCACATCAAAGAAAATCTCCCTCCTGTTCGAGGTCGTTCGCCGTCACAGTGCCGCCGTTATTTATATACTGCATTTCCCAGCATGCCCTGCTCGTCCACGCAGGGACACGCCCCCCCCCTCACCCCCCCGCCCGCTCGTCCATGGGTGAAGACGACAGAGAAACAAACGTGGACGGAGCAAAGTCACAAAGATTCAGCACCAGAAGGAGAAAAAGGCCATTTTTGATTTTTCATCGTTTCCTTTGAGCAAAACATTCGATTAAAGTTTCACCACAAAAAAAACCAAACCCCTCCCCTTAAAGAAGACCACGCCCCCTGTGGCAAAAGGTGGGCGGGGGCACTGAGTTCACCTGGAGCTGCTGTTTGATATTTGCCCCCCCCCCCCCATGTAGAAAAGTTTAACAAGTCTTTGGCAGATTCACAGAAACAAAAACTAAAAAAGGCTGCAGGAGGGCGAGAGACATAGAGAGACACAGAGAGACAGGGAGAGAGAGAGAGAGAGAGCTGGAGGGACACAGAGAGAGAGAGAGAGACATAGAGAGAGAGAGAGAGAGAGAGAGAGAGAGAGAGAGAGAGAGAGAGAGAGAGAGAGAGAGAGAGAGAGACAGAGAGAGAGAGAGAGAGAGAGACATAGAGAGTCTGTGTTTGTTTTTCCTGTTTGTTGTTTTTGTGTCTGAAGTTTCCTCAGACACAGAAATGAGTCACAGCTGTTTCAGAAACAACCGAACAAACGTCGTCTTAGCAGGAAAAATCTGAGGGGAAGTTTATAAAATTCACTTTAATGTTGTCGTGTTTGTTTTCTGCTTGTTCTACGGATAATTATAATATTATAATGAAGCAAAGCTGCACTGAGACACTGACATTATTCTGATGATCTGTCACCAACCCCCAAAATCTTTCTGATATAAAAAGTCAAAATTATGAGACTAAACTTGGAGCCGACAGTCAAAGCTAAAAGTTCATATCTCCAGATATAAATGTCAAATCCTGATTTAAAGAAATCAAAATTTTGACCATAAAGAATTAAACCTTGTTGATAAAAATGCCAAAGTTTTGCAATAAGTCAAAATTTGAAATAAATTGAAATTTTCTGACAAAAAGTCAAACTCATGAGAAAAGGAAAAATTTGAAGATGAGTTAAAATATGAGTGAAAAAAAAATCTAAATTTTGAGAAAAAGCCTTTAGGAATTTTTTTTTAGCCTTGAGCAGAAAAGTCAAACTTATATAAGAAAAGTCAAAGTTTTGAGATAAGAGTCAAAACTATTAGAAAAATTCACAATTTAGAGACAAAAAGTCAAAGTTGTATCCAGAGATATTTATGTCAAATCTGAGATAAAAAATCAAAATAATGAGGAAAGTTAAACTTTTTCAACTGAGAAGGAAAAAAACATCAAAGTGTTCGACCTTTACCATAAAAGACAAATTTATGAGATAAGTGAAAAAAATGTGATTTTAAGTCCAATTTATGAGGAAAAAACCCAAACTTTGAGTCTGAAAGTCAAAGTAATGAGCTAATAAGTTTTTTATTTTATTATGTTAATGTCAAGTTCTGAGTTAAAAAGTCAAAATTATGAGATTTTAAGTCAAAGTTTTGAGATAAGAGTCAAAATTATTAGAAAAATTCTAAATTTGGAGGAAAAAAGTCAAAGTTATTTGCTGAAAAGTTCATATTCTGAGATATTAATGACAAATTCTGAGTGAAAAAGTCAAAATAATGAGATAAGTTGAACTTTTGCAATTGAGATGGAAAAAAACGACAAAATGTTTGATCTTAATAGTCAAAAACAAAGAAGCCAAATTTATGAGATAAGTGAAAAAATTTGTGATTTTAAGTTAAAAAGTTAAAGGAAAAAAATAAAAATTTTGAATTAAAAACAAAATTTGGAGTATAAAAGTCAAAATAAAGAGCTAAAAAGTTTATATTCTGAGATATTAATGTCAAATTCTGAGTCAAAAAGTCAAAATTATGAGATTTTGAGTCAAAGTTTTAGAGGAAAAAAAATCATAGTTATGAACCAAAAAATCAATATCTTGAGTTTTTTATGTCGATCTCTGAGATAAATGTGTTGAGTTGTTCAGTGTTTTTCTCTTTTCTCTGAAGTTAAAAAAACAAACGGGCTGGAAGACGCCGCGGCGCCGCTCTGTCGCTCCCTGAGGCACAAACACAGCGTAAATAATAAATCTGTGGTTTCAGCTTCTGGATTGTTTTTGTCTGGGATGGTGGTCGCGCTGAGGGAATAGCGCCGCCCTGCTGGACCTCTGCACAAACAGCTTTAAAGCTCCAGTCTGTGGAAGCGTCTTTTTAAATAAACATGTTTATCCTGATGAAAGAGGAAACGTTTCTGTCACTGCTTCCACTTCCTGAGGCTGAGGCTGATTTCTGCGTCTGTGGAAACGTTCAGACCTGATTTCAGGACAAACACACGACCTTTGACCTTTCAGGACAAACACACGACCTTTGACCTTTCAGGACAAACGCTCCTGGAGCCCGTGAGTCTCTGCGATGAAGAGCTGAAGCTCCTCGTCCTCGTCCTGAAGGTTCAGTTCGATGCTTCGTTTCCTCCTGACGGATTTTTGGTTCAGATCTTTGACAGAAACATGAAGTTCAGACCTGATCCTCTTTGATTCGTCCTCACAGATTTATTTCATCATCACTCCTTTAATTTAGCACCATCACCACAAACCACAAACTTCTGGAAACTCCTCAGTCCTTAGAAACTTATTCTCGCTTTAAACTGAAACAAAAAGAATTCAACTTTTAATTAAAATGTAAAGAGGGGGTATTCTGCATTTATTCTTCTTTATTTTGTCCCTCTGGTGCTTTCGTAGTATCTTATAAAATCTCTGTTTCTCTCTCTGGTGTTTAGTTAAAGTTTTATTTCCTCCTTCAAACTCTGCTCTGGCTCCTGTCTCTTTAAGAATTGATGTTAAAGTTTCTTTTTTCTAGTTTTTAAAGCTCTACACGGCCTTTATGTTGCAGCTCCACCAATGAGGTTCTAGAATGTTCAACATGAAGGTCAGAGAACTTTCTGCCCTTGATGATGTCACAACATGAAGGTCAGAGAACTTTCTGCCCTTGATGATGTCACAACATGAAGGTTCAGAGAACTTTCTGCCCTTGATGATGTCACAACATGAAGGTTTAGAGAACTTTCTGCCCTTGATGATGTCACAACATGAAGGTTTAGAGAACTTTCTGCCCTTGATGATGTCACAACATGAAGGCCAGAGAACTTTCTGCCCTTGATGATGTCACAAAATTCCAGAACTCTCTCTCATTGGCAAATTTTGATTTTACTTGTTTCAAGCGATCAAACGTCATTTTTGTCTTTTAAAAAGTTATAATTAGTCTTTTTTCTGGACTTGTCTGGTGAACGTGGCTCATATCGAGTCAAAAAAGTTATTTTTTGCTAAAAATAAAACAAACACTTGCTCAGGTTTCAGTTTTTGGAGTGTACATTTATACTTGTTATTGCTTGTCAGTCTTTATTTTGTCCCTCTGGTGTCCCTGTAGTATCTTCAATGATTTTACAGCTCGTAAAAATCTCTTTTTTTTTTTTTCTCTGCTGTTTTAATAAACTCTTATTTCAGCTTCTGTCTGAAACAATTTGTTTTCACTGCAGTCTCTTTAAAGCAAAACCCCCCTTCTCTCTGATTGGCCAGTCATTTGGAGGCCTGTCTAAAGGGGGCGGGGCAAACCTTGGTGTCTCTTCAACGTGTCAGTTAAGAGATGGTGATGACATCATCAGTGCAGGAAGTCCGGTGGTTATCTGGATTTGCAGCAGAATACCCCTCTTTAAAGACAGCAGAGTACCCCTCTTTAAAGACAGCAGAGTACCCCCTCTTTAAAGACAGCAGAATACCACTTCTTTACAGACAGCAGAATACCCCTCTTTAAAGACAGCAGCGTACCCCCTCTTTAAAGACAGCAGAGTACCCCCTCTTTAAAGACAGCAGAATACCCCTCTTTAAAGACAACAAAGAACCCCTCTTTAAAGACAGCAGTATACCCCCTCTTTAAAGACAACAAAGTACCCCTCTTTAAAAACAGCAGAATACCCCTCTTTAAAGACAGCAGAGTACCCCTCTTTAAAGACAGCAGTATACCCCCTCTTTAAAGACAACAAAGAACCCCTCTTTAAAGACAGCAGAACATCCCTCTTTAAAGACAGCAGTATACCCCCTCTTTAAAGACAGCAGAGTACCCCTCTTTAAAGACAGCAGAATACCCCTCTTTAAAGACAGCAGAATACCCCTCTTTAAAGACAGCAGAACATCCCTCTTTAAAGACAGCAGAATACCCCTCTTTAAAGACAGCAGTATACCCCCT
>RPOG01002554.1:20166-25166 GCA_008086565.1 Thalassoma bifasciatum | reverse complement strand
GAATCACTGATTATTCCCACGTGGCCTGAACGCAGCGCGGCCTGATGGAGGTCGAAAACCGCCCTGATGGCGTTTCTCCTCCACGGCGCCCTCTCCGTCTCCGCTAACACCATTAGCAAAGTGCACGCTAAGTGAGTTAGCGCAGGGATTGGGTGACGCTAACAGCTGAGAGAGCAGGTGCTGCCTTCACTGAACTCTGTCCCCCTCAGCGCTCACATCATCACTCATCGCTCTAATGGAGACAAACGTTCTTCCCGCCAAACCAGGGACGGGCGGGTTCACCGCCGCCGCCGCCATCTTTATCCTCATCTTCATCATCATCGTCACGGCAACAGAGTCAGACTTTAAAAACTAACGATAAACAAAGGCCTAAAATTCATAAACAAACATCAACATTAAAGAAGTATCAGTCTTAAAGAGACAGTTCCACAGTGTCTTGATGTTTCTTAAAGAGACAGTTCCACAGTGTCTTGATGTTTCTTAAAGAGACAGTTCCACAGTGTCTTGATGTTTCTTAAAGAGACAGTTCCATACTTAAAGAGACAGTTCCATACTTAAAGAGACAGTTCCAAAGTGCCATGATGTTTCTTAAAGAGACAGTTCCATAGTGTCTTGATGTTTCTTAAAGAGACAGTTCCATACTTAAAGAGACAGTTCCATACTTAAAGAGACAGTTCCAAAGTGCCATGATGTTTCTTAAAGAGACAGTTCCATAGTGTCTTGATGTTTCTTAAAGAGACAGTTCCATACTTAAAGAGACAGCTTCATAGTGTCTTGATGTTTCTTAAAGAGACAGTTACAAAGTGCCTTGATGTTTCTTAAAGAGACAGTTCCTTAGAGCCCTGATGTTTCTTAAAGAGACAGTTCCTTAGAGTTGTGATGTTCCTTAAAGAGACAGTTCCTTAGAGCCCTGATGTTTCTTAAAGAGACAGTTCCATACTTAAAGAGACAGTTCCATACTTAAAGAGACAGTTCCAAAGTGCCGTGATGTTTCTTAAAGAGACAGTTCCACAGTGTCTTGATGTTTCTTAAAGAGACAGTTACATAGAGTCTTGATGTTTCTTAAAGAGACAGTTCCATAGAGTCTTGATGTTTCTTAAAGAGACAGTTCCATAGTGTCTTGATGTTTCTTAAAGAGACAGTTCCATACTTAAAGAGACAGTTCCAAACTGCCGTGATGTTTCTTAAAGAGACAGTTCCATAGAGTCTTGATGATTCTTAAAGAGACAGTTCCATAGAGTCTTGGTGTTTCTTAAAAAGACAGTTCCATAGAGTCTCGACGTTTCTTAAAGAGACAGTTCCATACTTAAAGAGACAGTTACAAAGTGCCTTGATGTTTCTTAAAGAGACAGTTCCATAGAGTCTTGATGTTTCTTAAAGAGACAGTTCCTTAGAGCCCTGATGTTTCTTTAAGAGACAGTTCCATACTTAAAGAGACAGCTTCATAGTGTCTTGATGTTTCTTAAAGAGACAGTTCCTTAGAGTTGTGATGTTTTTTAAAGAGACAGTTCCATACTTAAGAGACAGATCCATAGTGTCTTGACGTTTCTTAAAGAGACAGTTACATAGTGTCTTGACGTTTCTTAAAGAGACAGTTGCTTAGTGTCTTGATGTTTCTTAAAGAGACAGTTCCATAGTGTCTTGACGTTTCTTAAAGAGACAGTTACATAGAGTCTTGATGTTTTTTAAAGAGACAGTTCCATAGTGTCTTTTAGGTGTTATGTATTTTTCGTGATCATGTGTAGATAAATCTGTCTTTTTAAAGCAGCAGCAGCTGAAGGGGGGTCAGAGATCCTGGTCCTGATCCTGGTCCTGGTCCTGATCCTGGTCCTGGTCCTGATCCTGGTCCTGGTCTCTCAGCAGGAACAGACTGTGAGGACCTGAACAGGTGTGTGACAGGTGTGTGACAGGTGTGTGACAGGTGTGTGACAGGTGTGTGAGGGTGGCTCCTCTTTTCTCACGTTAGCTCCGCTCTCATGTTTTTCTCCTGCAGCTGCTGCAGGAATCTGTGAGCGCTCCACGCCTTTTTCCCAGCATGCCTCGCTGTGATTTACTGTTTAATCTGTGCAGGTCCTGGAAGGTCACAGGTGGATTAGATCCAGGTCCCGTGGTGACGGGGACGGGTTGAGGTCGTTTGTCAGCGTTTGTGACGGCGCCGCCTGAAGGACCCGACCTGCTGACGGATTAAAGTTCAGACGAGCGCAGACGCCAACGCAGACGCCAACGCAGACGCCAACGCAGACGCCAACGCAGACGCCAACGCAGACGCCAACGCAGACGCCACGCTGAAGAGCCGTCAGGGCGTCAGAGAGGAGCGTCTGCAGCTGCATCAACGCCGCTGCCACAGCCGCCGCCACAGCCACCGCCGCCTCAGGAGGAAGAGGAGGGACAGACTNCACACACACACACACACACACACACACACACACACACACACACACACACACACTCTGTCTTTCTCTTTCTCTTTTCTCCTTCAGGCCTGAAACTAACATCATTTCTGTTGTCGACACATCTACTGATTTTTTTTTTTTTTTGATAAGTTTATCAAATTTGAAATTGTACTAATTCGTTGGTGGATTAATTGATTCAGAAATGAAAAAATAACGTCACTTTCTCAGTTTTTCTCCTGTAACTGGAAACGTTTTAATGATAATTAATCTGAGCTGTGACTTTATTCACTGTTTTTGTTTGTTTCTGTGTTTATATGAACCTACGATTCTGGAGTAAAGTATAAAATAATCAGGTTTATTTTGTGTCTCTACCTCACAGAGTTCACACCTGGAACATTTAACCCAGGTGTGTCCAAACTCAGGCCCGGGGACCAATCGTGGCCCTCGGTCATTTTCATTCGGTCCAATCTTACGTCACTAAAGTTAATAAAAAGCTGCTGGTCCTCAGTTATTTCCACAGTATTAACCTCAGCTCTATTTAAAAAAAAAAAAAAAAAAAAAAGGTTGGACACTTCTGATTTAATGTAACTATGATGATCCACGATGACATCATTTCTCCTTTAATGTCAAATCATAAAACAGACGACTCAGTAAATTACATATAAATTAAAAAAATGTAAAACCAGGCAAAAGCAGCAAAGGCAGCTTCATCAGGGGAAACAGTATTTTAAAAAAAAGCAGATGACAGGAAGAAAAATAAGGAGAAATGTGTTCAATTGCTGAATATCATGTTTCTATTATACTTATTTTTTTTGCTGTTGTTCAGTGATGATGTTACAAAATAAAACATTTACATTTAACACACCCTGCTGCAGTGCACCAAAAACACTTCTTTAGTTGTACTTTAAAATCTAAAATGTATAAAACTAATTCTTGTTTGTCATTAATTGATAGGAACATTTTTGTAAAAATACCAATGATATTTATTAAAGACTTTTATTGTTCACTATAAATGAAAATGTGAATACTTTCTAAAATAAACACAATTTCACGATTGGTCTGGTTTTGTTTCTGTTTTTTTTTTTAAATATGTTTGTTTTAAAGCTCATGTGAGAAACTTTAAGGTGGAATGGACTCTAGCGCCCCCTGTGGACATTTTTAACGAGGATCATTTCTTAAATTTTTAATTCCATTTCATTAACTCGCTTCAAAAGTTCTCACAGAGCAGCTTTAAACCAAATCACAATTTTTTTTTTAATATTGTTTTTTTAACAACGGCGAAAAAATTAAATCAAATAAAATAAAAGCTTCCTGCTCTACGAAGCCCTTCAAAATAAAAGCGTGCAGGCTGTGAAGCGTGTTTAACGACGTCGGAGCGAAGCTGCAGCTCTGACAGGAGGAATGTGGAGACAGATTCCTGCAGCTTGTAATATTCAGAGTATGGAGGATCAAATTAACCACACACACACACACACACACACACACACACACACACACACACTCAGCAGCCACATGTTCACAGAAACACATCTCGGCCTTTTCGTCTCTGGTTTCCACCGCGAACCATCGTGAAATAAACACCAGGGATGAGTGTGTGTGTGTGTGTGTGTGTGTGTGTGTGTGTGTGTGTGTGTGTGTGTGAAAGGGGTGTAAATGATTACCCAGAATTCTTTAGTGTATGAGATGGGTCGAGGTTTTTTCTGGGGTTAAAGCCGAAGACGTAAACACCAGAAAATTAAAATACACACAAACATGTATATTTGAATTCATTTTTTTACATTTTTGCATTTACAAAATAAAAAATTAAAGCAGAAAAGCAGGAAAAAAGGAGGAAAAACTGAAGGGAGGAGATAAAAGGAGAAATAAGAAAGACAGGAAGGAAACAAAGTGATTATTATTTATTTACTTATCAAACATCATTAAAATATATCTATATATAGATATATTTAATTTACTTGGCTATTTCTTCTTTCCCTTCTTTTGTCATTTATATGCGTATTTGTATGCATATTGTTTTTTTTATTATAATTATTGATTATTATCTTTTATTTTATTTATCTATTTCTCTTTTTTTTCTTCTTTTAAGCCTCCACACGCCACAAACACTCCAAGCTTAAACTGACATCCCAGACTCTTGCCATCCCATAATGTTTCTAATAAATAAGTGGACAAATAAATAAAAGATGAAAATGTACAAAAGCTCACACACTTTGACATTTAGTCGCAAAACAATCAGAACAAAAGAAAATTAAAACAGTCCTGATTGAGGCATTATTATAACATTCGAACACTGAAAAGTTCTCCTGCTCCAACAATGATGAATAAAATAAAATAAAAACTCGTTTAAAAGATACAACTGTGAAAATAAGTAATTAAAAACAAGTAAAAGCTTCAACAGGAAAATCTAAAACTATGAGTTAGAGCAAGAAAAAAAAAAGATAAAATAAAATCAACGTAAAAATCATGAAGCCTGATAAATAAAATAAAAAGTGTGTGACCACCAGAACAGGACAGGAGCGTTAAAGGGGGCGTGGCCTAACACCTGTCAATCACTCGCCCCCCCCGCCCTCCTCATTGACCCCGCCCCTCCTGATCTGCCCCCCCCCC
>RPOG01002554.1:0-14312 GCA_008086565.1 Thalassoma bifasciatum | reverse complement strand
CTGTGTGTGTGTGTGTGTGTGTGTGTGTGTGTGTGTGTGTGTGTGTGTGTGTGGCAGCTACAGTGAAATAAACTGGTGAGTAGTTTCTTTCTCTTCATGGTTTTTGTTTTTATTTTGACATAATGACATCATTAGTAAAAGAATCTCTGCTGTCGTCTGATTGGCTGAGCTGATTCCTCCTGTCAGGTGATGTAGGTGCTGATCCAGATCAGACCAGATCCAGATCAGACCTGATCCAGACTCTGCTGAACCTGAACAGACCCCAACACCTCCTGTGTTTGTGTCTCTGCTCTGTTTGGGTTTGACCTTTGACCCCGAGAAAAACAGAGAAGTTTTTCTTTGATCTTTAATGATCCAGACCAGAACCAGACCAGAACCAGACCAGAACCAGATCAGAACCAGACCAGACCAGACCCAGACCAGATCAGACCAGACCAAACTTCAGGTCCAGGTCTAAACATCAGGTCCAGGTCTAAACATCAGGTCCAGGTCTGAGGGTCAGAGGTCAACAGCGTTTGATTTGTTGCTCTCTGGGTCTGAAACCTGAAACCTGCAGCTCTACAGAGACGAACTGAGCGCGTGCAAACAGACGGATAATTCCACAGGAGACACAGGTGAGGAGACGAAGACCTGGTCTGAGGTCTTCACAGGGACCTGGTCTGAGGTCTACATGGGGACCTGGTCTGAGGTCTACACAGGGACCTGGTCTGAGGTCTACATGGGGACCTGGTCTGAGGTCTACATGGGGACCTGGTCTGAGGTCTTCACAGGGACCTGGTTTGAGGTCTACACAGGGACCTGGTCTGAGGTCTACACATGGACCTGGACCTGGTCTGAGGTCTACATGGGGACCTGGTCTGAGTGTTTAAATGTGAAAAAATGAAAAAACCTGAAATCTTTTATTTTGAGTTTTTAAACAAAAGCTGATTCATCAGTTACTGAAAAAACAACGAGTCGTTAAATTTAATAAACTGAGTCTGAAAATAAAAACATTTAGATTTAAATTAACTAACGTTTGTTTTTATTCTTTGATTCCAGTTTTTTTTTACTTCCTCTAACAGGTTAAAAAAGAAAAAGCTTAAACATCTGTTCATGAAATTATTTCACATTCATGTTAAAACTTAGACAAAAAATAATCATTGCTGTAATAATTATCAATAATATTACTACACCTCGGCTTTTGATCCACATGAGAGTTATTTTTGTATTAATGCTGTTTTTAAAAACAATGAAACTTTTTTTTGTTTTTATATCTGTTTTTTAATTTTTTGTTTCTGTACAGACTTTAGTTCAGCTGAGCTTGTTTTTAAATCTATTTATAAATGAAGTTTTATTTCTATTCATATTTTTATGAATAAAGAAACACACACACACACACACACACACACACACACACACACACACTTTTCCTTCCACTGAATTTGAATCTGGTAGAAAAATAAAAATACGCCTACTTTAAACTTTAATTGTTTGAAATAAAAAAAACATCTGAAGACGAAGTGAGAGTCTTTTCACAGTTTAACAAAATAAAAGCACACTCAGGAAAATAAAAGCACAGATATTAAACTTTCGCTTCATTTATTTATTTATTATGAGCTCATAGTTTACTCAGGAACTAATAGATAACTTTGATCATTTGTTGTAGATAAAAATATATATATATAATTGTGGCGTTAATTATGAAAGTTTTAAAAAATAAAAAACTTTTACCAAATCACACAAATTATTATTTTTATTTTCAGGTTTTAAAACTCGAACAAAAGATTGAAGAACTGTTTTTATTTATTGAACATTTTTAACCAAATATTTGAAATCTGTTTTTGAATTTTTGTTATTTTTGTGTTGTACAATTATACTTTTTTTTAACTCATTAAAATCTGGAACTAAAGAGTCGGACGGTAAAATAAATCAGAAAAGTTTCAAACCTTCAGTCTCTGAATTGTTTTTATGGGTCGAGGAGGATTTTCAGGAGAATAAAAGAGTTTGTGTTTTAAACTCTCATCTCTGAACAAACAGGAATAAAACTAAAAAACAAAAACAACAAATTAAAATTAAACCAACAAAACAAAAACTGAAGCAGAGTTTAAACCAGAATGAAATTATTTTTAATCTCAAACTTTCTCAGTTTAATCTGTTTTTGTTGGTTAATCTGGTTTTTATGTTTCTGTCTCTGTGATGATGTTTTTAACTCCTGAAGTTTTTTTTATCAGACTTTAAACTTTTTTATTATAAACCTTAAATGATTTTAGAGACGAAGCTCGAAGCCGTCGACGCCGTCGTGTTGAATCTGGTTCAGTTCTTTGTGACCCGCCGGCCTGCAGAACCACGGGGGGGTCTGAGGGGTCTGTGGGGGGGGCCGGGGTCAGGGAGGGAGCTGGATTAGTTCTACTTGGTCGAGCGCCCCCCCCCCCCCCCCCCCCCCCGCTTTGTCCCGGCTGTCAGCGGTCGACACGCTCCACCAATCACACGCCGCCCTCAACAATAGCCGCCATCATTCCCAGAATTCCCTGAGAGGACGGGGAGACTCCTTCAGAGATCTTCAGGGGGGGGGGGGGCTATCACTCTGGAACCAGTCCAGACCGGTCTGAGCCCAAACTGGACCCGTCTGTGGTTCTGGTTCTGAGTCGCTTCAAACGCCACGAGACAAAGTCACGAAAAACAAAAATAGATTTAAAATCAAAGTTTTCTCCTTTTATTTTTTTGGGGGGGGGGTCTGAGGGTTAGTCAGAGGAATCACGCCACCGTCTGATCCTGCCCCTTCAAAATAAAAGCCCTGATGAAACGCCGCAGAGGTCAAAGGTCACTGTTACTGTCTCTTTAAGAGCGGCACCAACAGCCTGAACCGACCAATCAGCCGCTCTGAGTTTTCAGTGAGGGAGGGGCCAGGCGCCGACAGTCAGATCCCCGCTCGCTCTTATCAGCTCGCCGCCACGGCCCGGATTACACGACCCCAGTGGCTGCTGGGAGTTCTGCTAATCTGACCGCTCATTAATATTTAACAGAGACGCCGCCGCCGCCATCAGGTTCTGAGCTCTGCGTCCTGGTTGGACGGGGGCCACTGTTGTTGTTGTTGTTGTTTGGCGCCCTGAGCGGCCAATCAGGTGCATGCCCCCCCACCCTCTCAGTGACCGGAGAGTGACCCTGTGATGTCAGCGCGGTGTCTTTAGGCTCCTCCCACTGTCATATCAGGCTTTTATTTTGGCGGTCTGGTGTCACCATCCAGGTAAATGTGACATGTTTCAGGTTGCTACGGTAACCACCTGTGAGCTCCAGGTGTCTCCCCTCAGAGGGGGCGGGGTCAGAGCTCCTCCTGTATCCTGAGCCCTGATTGGCCGACAGCGTCTCCTTCAGACGTTTGTTGTCGGTGACCTTTGATCTCCGCGTCAGTGCGATGCGCTCTGATTGGCTGTGACTGCTCTGTGTTTCTGATCAGGTCACGCTGTCGAACATCACGACTCCACCGCGTTTGATAAACTCTCAGCCGCCGCCGCCGCCGCCTTCACAGGATTTAACGCTCGGATACGCACGGCGCTCCACGGCCTCGTTAATCCAACACGAAGTGGATTTCCATCCTGATTGGGCGAAGGAGGCGGGGTGTGACGGGCGGGGGGGGGGGGGGGGGGGGGGGGGGGGGGGGGGGGGGGGGGGGTAAAGTCTTTGAGATTCCTGAGCAGCTTCATCCTCTCTGCGGGAAAATCTGATCTATGAAGCAGCCGGGCGCCAAAGCCTCCGCCATTTTGACTCAACACTCAGAGAGGAGCAAGAACAGGAGCTTCACCTTAACTGACTCCTCCTCCTCCTCCTCCTCCACCTCCTCCTCCTCCTCCTCCTCCTCCACCTGTACCTGACTCTACAGAGGCCCAGAGGGGACACAAAACAAAAACCTCTTATTCTGAAAAGGCTCTGTAATCTGATTGGTCACAGCTCTGACGTGTCATCACAGATCAGGGAAAAGGAGGGAAACAGCTCAGAGCACGCCGCCGTCTGACCCACGTACACTCATGACCTCATGACCATAAACACACACCTGTACACGCACACACCTGTACACACCTGTACACGCACACACCTGTACACACCTGTACACACACACCTGTACACACACACACCTGTACACACACCTGTACACACCTGTACACACACCTGTACACACACCTGTACACACACCTGTACACACACCTGTACACACACCTGTAGCAACAATAAAACACACTTCAAACTTGAGAGAAAACGAAATGTGATCACAAACCTTCAGGAGGAGGAGCCACAAGAGGAGGAGGAGCCATAGGAGGAGGAGGAGTCACCGGAGGAGGAGGAGTCACAGGTGACATCACAATGACACCCAGGAAAACAGAGAAGAGAAAAAAATATTTTAAAGAAACATTAACACATCGGGTCAAAGGTCGTCATCCGAAGAGACAGTGTTACTACTGTTTTATTCTGAAAGAAACACTCAACAGGAAGTTGGGTGGTTCAGGTTGAGTCTGAGCTCCCTGGGGGTCTGTGTTTTTACCCAAAACCCTGATGTGGTCTGATGTGGTCTGATGTGGTCTGATGTGGTCTAATGTGGTCTGATGTGGTCTAATGTGGTCTGATCTGGTCTGATCTGGTCTGATGTGGTCTGATGTGGTCTGATGTGGTCTGATCTGGTCTGATCTGGTCTGATCTGGTCTGATGTGGACCTGGACTCAGTTTAGCTCCGTGTGAAGCAGCAGGAGAGATTCAGTCAAACTCAGAAACCTCCAGGACCCTGATCAGATCCAGATGTGAGGAGCCTGACCCTAAAGCCCGCCCCCTGAGCTCTGATTGGTCAGCTCCTCTCTATGCTGAGCTCTGATTGGTCAGCTCCTCTCCCTCTGCCCGCCCCTCAGAAACATTATTCAGTGAAACCAGAAACTGATGTTTTCAGACACAGAGGAGAAAGGTTCCTGCAGAGACCAGAACAGAACCAGAACCAGAACCAGACCAGACCAGAACAGAACCAGACCAGAACCAGACCAGACCAGAACAGAACCAGACCAGAACAGAACCAGACCAGAACCAGACCAGAACAGAACCAGAACAGAACCAGAACAGAACCAGAACAGAACCAGACAAAACAAGACCAGACCAGAACCTTTTCAAAATCCCCTCTCTCTGTCTCTCTCTCTCTCTCTCTCTCTCTCTCTAATCTGAGTTTTCCCTCCATCACTCACAGGTGAGGTCAGGTAAGTTCGTTTCCTGCTGAGGGTCAAAGGTCGACCTCGGGGTAAAAACTCACCCAGACTCAGGGCCCCCTCTTACCCATGATGCACTGCTCCAGGTCAGAGGGTCAAAGCTGCAGCTCTTAAAGAGACAGCGCATCAACAGATTTTACAAAACAGGCGACAGTTCATAACATAGAGCTATGAACGTAGAACTGTCAGAAAACATAGAGCTATGGACATAGAACTGTCAGAAAACATAGAGCAAAGAACATAGAACTGTCAGAAAACATAGAGCTATGGACATAGAACTGTCAGAAAACATAGAGCTAAGAACATAGAACTGTCAGAAAACATAGAGCTATGGACATAGAACTGTCAGAAAACATAGAGCTACACATGTAGAGCTACAGACATAGAGCTATGAACAAAGAACTGTCAGAAAACATAGAGCTATGAACATAGAACTGTCAGGAAACATTGAGCTATGAACATAGAACTGTCAGAAAACATAGAGCTACACATGTAGAGCTACAAACATAGAGCTATGAACATAGAACTGTCAGAAAACATAGAGCTACACACGAAGAGCTACAAACATAGAGCTATGAACATAGAACTGTCAGAAAACATAGAGCTATGGACATAGAACTGTCAGAAAACATAGAGCTACACACGTAGAGCTACAAACATAGAGCTATGAACATAGAACTGTCAGTTAATCGAGCTACACACGTAGACTTACAACCATAGAGCTGGGAACATAGAACTGTCAGAAAACATAGAGCTATGAACATAGAACTGTCAGAAAACATTGAGCTACACATGCAGAGCTACAAACATAGAGCTATGAACATAGAACTGTCAGAAAACATAGAGCTTCACATGTAGAGCTATAAACATAGAGCTATGAACACAGAACTGTCAGAAAACATAGAGCTATGAACATAGAACTGTCAGAAAACATAGAGCTACACACATAGAGCTACAAACATAGAGCTGCAGAAACATGCAAACCTGCAAAAGCTTTTTCTGAATTTGGGTCTAACAGGGTTAAATTTGTTATTGTCAATCATTGAGTTAATTTCTGATGTTATTTTAATGTGTTTAGTGCTGAACCAGAACCATCAGAGACCTGTGTGTGTCAGGATGTTAAATCTGTGACCCCCCCCCCCCCCGAACCAGAACAGAACCAGATAAAAGAAAAACTTTAGTTTTCTGAGGCAGCGCTGAAACATTGAGGAGGTTTGTGTTTTTTTTCCTGTGTTCAGATCGTCGTCTGTTTGTGAAAAAGATTCTGCAGAGAAACTTCAGCTGCTCCAACATCAAATCTGCTCCTGGTGCATTGTGGGAGCTGAGCGGCTCCTGCTCAGACCCTCTAATCTCCTCTGATTCATTAGCGTCCCCGCTGCTGCCTGTTTGTCAGAAACCGTCCCGTATAAATGTGGCGTCTTACCACAGCGGGCCCCCAGCAGCCAATCAGGAGCCAGGGAGGGGGGGGCATGGGCCAGAATTAATGAAGAGGAGGATCATCTTCAGGGGGGGGGGACGAAGGGCGGCGAACTACGCCAAGGTCAGGACAACAGAGAGAGAGAGAGAGAGAGAGAGCACGGTTTGGTGCTCCAGTTTCAGAGAGTAAAGGGACAGTTCACCAACAACAACAACAACAACAACAACAACAACAACAACAGGACTCACACACACACACACAATCAGGCTTCAATAAAGTCTGGATGCTGCTTAAAATGCCAATAAAAACAGAAAACAATGATCGATCATGAGTGGAGCCAGGTTCACCACTTTGTCAACAACTGCGTGAGCAAACAGTCCAACAGTTTAAGAACAATGTTTCTCAACTTTGTCCAACTGCAGGAATTGATGGATTTCATCATCTACAGACCATAATATCATCAATATCACACTTCAGAAAACCATTGTCAGTTAACACAGTTCATCACTACATCTACAAGTGACAGTTCAAACTCTACCATGCAAAGACAAAGTCACACATCAACAACACACACAAACGCCGCCGCCACCATGGCATCATGGGTAACTGTCCCAGTATCTGTGAAGGCAGCATTAATGCTGAAAGGTACAAACAGGTTTTGGAGCAACATCTGCTGCATCCAAGACACTTTGTCTTTTTCAGGGACGTCCCTGATTATTTCAGCAAGACAATGAAACCAAGACACATTCTGCTCCTGTTACAACAGCGTGGCTCCGTAGTAGAAGAGTGCAGCTAAATGATGTTCATNACAGATAATTACATCCAGCAGGTCTGAGGGCTCACCTGCAGACAGCCTGAGTGTGTGTGTGTGTGTGTGTGTGTGTGTGTGTGTGTGTGTGTGAGGGGGAGGGGCCTCAGGGGGCCTCTCTCTCTCTCTCTCTCTCTCTCTCTCTCTCTCGCTCTTTAACAGTAAATTAGCGTGGCTTTGGCGTCCCCGCTGACACACTGACCTCGGCGTCTGGACCCACACACACACACACACACACACACACAGTCACACACACACACACACACACACACACACACACACGTTTGTTTTGAACCACTCGTCCATGAGTCCCAGTGTTTGAACTTGCTGACGTGTGATTGGCTGAGACTCCCTCGGTAAAAACAGGTAAAACAGCGACAGGTTAACGACAGGAAGTGATGTCAGTCTGACAGTTAGCATTAGCTTAGCATGAAGACTGTGAGCAGCCATGTTGTTTGATGAAGAGGAAACAGGAAGTGACGCAGCTGAAAACTTCACCAGCCCTCGAAGCAAAAGGTGCTTTTCAACCAGAGACACCAGGAACTTTTAGTCCAAGAAAACTCTTAGTCCCAGGAACTCTTAGTCCCAGGAACTCTTAGTCCAAAAAAACTCTTAGTCCCAGGAACTCTTAGTCCCAGAAACTCTTTGTCCAAAAAAACTCTTAGTCCCAGGAACTCTTAGTCCCAGGAACTCTTAGTCCCAGGAACTCTTAGTCCAAAAAAACTCTTAGTCCCAGGAACTCTTAGTCCCAGGAACTCTTAGTCCAAAAAAACTCTTAGTCCCAGGAACTCTTAGTCCCAGAAACTCTTTGTCCAAAAAAAACTCTTAGTCCCAGGAACTCCTGAACCCTGGTTTTCTTCAGTGACTCAGCGTGGAGCAGTGATCTCTGTGTTCAGATGTAAAGGATGTTGCCGTCTGTGTTGGCGTCTGTGTTGGCGTGTTTTTGTGGCTCCGCCCCCTCTGAGGTAAAAGTGCTGAGTCAGCTGAGCTCAGAGTTGAGGGTTTGATTCCTGATGAGGTCGGCGCCTCCTCACAGCGAGGAGCAGGAGGAGCAGGAGGAGCAGGAGGACGAAGTTTCTCCTTGTGAAGAGGACGAGGACGGCTCATGAATGACAACATGAAGGTGTGTTCCCAGCATGCAGCGGGGCGGCGGCGGCGAAGGGGGGAAATAGACTCTGCGGGCGCCGCTTCCATTTAAAGTGAGCGAGCACAGCGCTGCAAGGCATCATGGGAGGACGGAGGGAGCGCGGCAGACGGGGGGCCTGTTTATGTATTCATTGAAGACCGAAGTGATTTCCTCTGACTCCGCCCACTCCGCCCACGCCGCCCATGCCGTCCTGAGGTGAGGCATGATGGGAGCTGCAGAGAGGAGCAGGACTCACACAAACAGAGTCTGTTCAGCCAATCAGAGAAGAGGAGGAGCACAGGGTCACATCAGGAGTTTACTCCTGTTCCTCTGATTCTTTAAATATTTTACTGATGTTTTTAAATAAAATACTGAATTTATCATTTTATCTGTGTCCATGTTTTTTTCTGTGATCTTGTTTTGTATCATGTTGTTGTTTTTCTGTTGGGTCACTTTGTGTTTTATTAAATAATTAAATATATAACACTCTGGGTCAGACAATAGATTTGTTTGTAATAAACAGTCATGAAAACTACTTTGACTATTTAAAAATTCCTTTAACTTCTCCCTAATGAACCCCCCTCTGAACTGCTGCTGCTGTGTTTGAGTCCTTGGACTTTTCTCCTCATGATTTACACTTTTTTATCTCACAATTCGGAGATTTTATCTACAAAATTTGACTTTTTAACTCATAATTTTTGACTTTTTACCCCAAATATTGATATCTTATCTCAAATTTTTGACTTTTTATCTGAAAATCTGGATTTTTTCCACACATGAATTCAAATTTTCATCTCACAATTCTGATATTTTATCTCAAAAATTTCAGCTTTTTATTTCAAATCTGACTTTATCTAAAAAATTGTCCTATCTCAAATTTTTAACTTTCTCAATTGAAATTTTGACTTTTTTCCCCAATTATTTCAACTTTTTATCTCAAAAATCTGATATTTTATCCCAAATTTTGACCTTTTCAGTAATAAGTTTGACTTTTGTCTCAAAATTTAGACCTAATAGGGACAAAAAAAATCTAAAAGAAATAAAGCCAATTTTTTTTATACTGTTGTAAATGGGCTTCTATAGATGAAGGTTTGGTACCAACAAGAATTTAAGAAACTTTCACCCCTGGTCGTTTTCTTCTTTGTTGTTGTCTTCCCAGATTATTGAGTAAACTCCAGTTTTTCACCTGATCGATGCTGAAGTTTCACCAAAACTTTAATCATGTTTAATCAGTGATGGTCCTGTAGCTCCGCCCCCTCAGGTGGTGGTCTGAGGTTTTCGTGTCTCTGCTGTTTCCAGGATCTAACCCTGATCTGTCCTCAGCCCCCCCCCCCAGCGGCAGCGGCGTCCCGTGAGGAGCCGTGCGGCGCCGTGCGGCGCCCTGTGAGGTCAGAGGAAGGAGAACAGCTGCTTTCCTCATGAACACCTGTGAGTCCAGGAAGTAGACGCGTCCCACAGCGCAGCAAAGCCTGCTGGGAGCAGGACGGGGGGGCTAAGAGAGAAATACCTGTCCTTGGGAGTCCAGAGACCTGGGGGGGGGGGTGGACTCTGAGATCCAGATTCAAGGGGAGTTCAACCCCCCCCCCTAAGAGTGTGAGGAAGCAGGACGCCACAGCGAGGAGAGTTTTTACAGGAGGAAGAGAAACAAAAATACTGCAGAACATCAGGTCTATGGGGAACACACACACACACACACACACACACACACACACACACACTCACACACACACACACACACACACACACACACACACACACACACACACACACTCTCTCCATGAATTATTACTGGCTGCTCTGAGACCGTCTGGCCAATCACAACACGCCATGAACCTTCAACCAATCCCAGAGCTCCAGCATGGCCGGCCAATCAGAGAGCAGAGAGCACAGTTACTGGGGGCCAAACCCCCCCCAACCCCCCCCTCACCCTCTGACATGTTTCAGGTCAGGTCTAATTCCTGGAGTTCAGCAGAAAACTGGAGCTCAGTTTTAGTGAATTTGTGTGATAAGACGAGAGCGAAGACTTCTGAGGTGTGTGTGTGTGTGTGTGTGTGTGTGTGTGTGTGTGTGTGTGTGTGTGTGTGTGTGTGTGTGTGTGTGTTGACCTGATGAGGACGTCGCAGTAATCAGAGCGTGAAACTGATTGCGTTCCTTGGTGTTTACGCTCAGAGCTGGAGCAGAAATATGAACGTTTACCAACAACACACACACACACACACACACACACACACACACACACACACACACACACTTTCATCAATGAGAGAGTCTGTAGTTTCATGTTTTTATCTGTGGCTAAAGTCCACATCAGGATAAAAGCAGCTGAAAATTTTTTCCTCTTAATTTTTTTATAAACAATTTTTGAGCATCATTAACTTCAAGATGCTTCATGTCAGAGATAAAACATCCTCCACATCACTTCTACACCTTCTCATCTACATCTGGGTGAAATTTCAGCTTTCTATAAACCTAATAAATCTCACAATAATATTCCTGAGAGTGAATGCTGCTGTGAAAAACATCCATTTTGCATGAAAAAAAAAACTTAAACAACAAAGTGAAAAACAAAGGCACATTTTAATGCCTTCAATATGTCATCAACAACTCAACTGTGGTTGTGCAACAGAAAAAAAAATGTTGTGGCTCAAGATCTATTGCAGACTTTTCCCGAGTGTTAGAGACGGTTCAGACTCTTAGCGAATTATAGTGACTGAAAATGTGTTAGTTCAAGAGTTGTTCTTCAAAAATCTAATAAAAATAAGGAAAAGTTGAATGTGAATGGTGATAAATCAGTCTCATCAATGATCTAAATGGCTACAGCTGCTTCCTGTGAAGTGTAAGGTGATTGGTTCCTGTAGGAGTGAGTGACAGGCCTGTTAGCCAATAAACGAGCCTCTAATAGAGAAATTACACAAGACCAGTCAAGCAGGGAGCACTTGTTGTCTATCACAAGCTGTCCTGGGATGAAAACTCAACAGAAAAGGATGGGGTGACTTTAGTCTTGCAGCTAGAACCCTGTTGAAAACAAAGACTTGCAGCTTTGTCAGATTGACATTGAGGAGGAAATGCTCTAAGACTGTGAAGCTGCTGTTATTGATGAGAACGGACACGACAGACAGACAAACAACGGACTTTACAGGAGAAATTTCACCACTTGGAATAATTTGATGAAACTTTTGATATGTTTGAACTCTGGATTCCTCTGGTGGAAAGGAGAGTGAATATTCAGGGTACGGGCGTCAGGATGTGACGTCATGACCCCAAACAGGTAGGACGTCCACGTTGTTGTGATCACTATCAGAGTGATTCTTTCACTAATGAAGAAAACTGAGAAACAAACTTAGAGACTGAAATGAGGAGAATCTGAACTTTATAACAACTAAAAAGATTAAACTCAGGAAAAACCTGAACAAACAGAGTCTGTTCCTGAGACTGTGGCTATTTTCCAAACCTCCTCCTACTTCTGCTGAAATTCAGTTTGTAGCATCAGTTTGTGAAAACTTGGTAGATCTGTAGTAAACTACAAGTTCCCGGATGTTTCTACTGATCCGGGAAAATTTCTCAGTCTGTAACGGACCAGTCTACCTGGCGTACTGTTTCCCACAATGCACGGCGCTAATGGCGTTTGTCAGTTTGGGGGCGCTCAGGTTGAGGTGAATTACTGACACCTACTGGAATAAATCAGCTCAACTACAACACAACAACAAAAATGTGAAACGGTCCCAGAGATAAAAGTGAAGTGACAGGAAAGAAACAGCGGTAAATCTGCTCACTTCATCATGAAAGAGCTGTTTACTTTTACCAAATTCATAAAAGCCCCTAAATCATTTATCACTTTTTATTTTACACTAACAGCCTACGTGGGTAATGAGGACGCAGTTTTTACACCAGCTGGAAAAATAAAAACTCAGTTGGTTTCACACTGTAAAAACTGAAATCTAATCAAGTCATTCTGTCTTATTTGTAGTAAAAATTGTCTTATTGTTCTTAATTTGAGCCACATTCACCAGACCAGGTCATAAAAATGTCTTATTTTAATTTTTTTTAAGACTAAAATGAGGTGTAAATTGCTTGTAACAAGTCAAAAAAATCAGCCAATGGGATAAGATGAATTCACCCGGGAAGTTTGTTGAAATTAGAAAGATGTCTTAAAACAAGAATCTTTTATCTTATCCCATTGGCTGATTCTTTTTTTTACTTGTTACAAACAATTGATGCCTCATTTTTGTCTTTAAAAAACTTGAAATGAGACATTTTCCTGGACTTATTAGTCAACTGTAGCTCATATCAAGAATAATAAAACAGATTTTACTAAAAATAAAACAGTGACTTGCTTAGATTTTAGTTTTTGCAGATTTATTTTCAATACACGATAACTTTTGGTGCAAGAGTAAAAATCAAATATGGTGATTTTGCTGTAATAAACTTTTATACCTTTACAAATTTGATAAAATCAGGACTCTAATCTCTCCCTGAATTTGTTGTTATTATAAATGAATTAAAAATGTTCCTTGAACCACTAAAAATAATGAAAAAAACATTTTAAAAAAATCAAAAATATTTACAACTACTATTCCCTTCACATGCTTTATTTCATTTCTTTATTTTCCTTTGTATCTCATTAACATCTAATTGAACTTATCTACTTTTATTGCTCCTGTAACTTCTCCACTGATTGATGTGGTGAATTAATGACTGAAATGTTCTCATGGATTTATTTATGATAAAGTTAAACATTAGAAAAACAGAAATCCAGAGTAGTATACGACTAAACAGGTCCAACAAAACAGTCACAGACTACATGTGGAAGGAGAAGGTTTGGAAACAGCCTCGGTCTATGGACTCTCAGGGGTCAGAGGTCAGACTGAGGGTTCAACTCCGGCTACTCCAGAGCCTCAGAGCCAGGCATCAAGACCCTGGTCCTGGTCCTGGTCCCGGTCCTGGTCCTGGTCCTGGTCCTGGTCCAGCAGCTGCTCCTTTCTCCTCTTTGTGTCTGAGCCTCTCGTCTTTCACCATAATCTCCATTAAACACTTCACACGCCGCTTTAAGAGCGCCGCCATCTGCATAATCCCATTAACTCCACCGCCACCGCCACCGCCGCCGTGACGACGCGCCGCAGCCTCAGCCCGCTCAGGTAGAGAGAGAGAGAGAGAGAGAGAGAGAGAGAGAGAGAGAGAGAGGATTTTCTCTGAGCGTCAGTTTGTGAATGAAAGAAAGAAAAACTCTGACAGTTTGAGACGAAGCTCAGAGAAAAAAAAACTCTGACAAAGATTCTTCCGGGTTTAAATCTGACCCCCCCCCCCACTTCAACGCCACCGCCGCCGTCTGGGGAACAGCCGCTTACTCAGCCCCCCCCCCTTTCCTCAGACGGAGCAGAAGAAGAAAAACAGATTCAGGAGAAACTAGGTCAGATTAAAATTCAGAGAAAATCCTGATCCACAAAAACCTGACGCAACAAAACCACCAAGGCCTGGACCTGGTCTCTACCAGGGTCCAACAAAACCACCAAGACCTGGACCTGGTCTCTATCAGGGTCCAACAAAACCACCAAGACCTGGACCTGGTCTCTATCAGAGTCCAACAAAACCACCAAGACCTGGACCTGGTCTCTACCAGGGTCCAAGAACCTGGTCTCTATCAGGGTCCAACAAAACCACCAAGACCTGGACCTGGTCTCTACCAGGGTCCAACAAAACCACCAAGACCTGGACCTGGTCTCTATCAGGGTCCAACAAAACCACCAA
>RPOG01002553.1:87987-89568 GCA_008086565.1 Thalassoma bifasciatum | reverse complement strand
CACGCCGACAGGTGGCGCACTCGTTTGCTTTAAATAGAGTGGTCTCGTGGTAGCAGCGGTACACATCGTCGGTATATATGAACATAAATATTAAGATATTCAGACAGACAGCCAAGAGCTGCCACCAGTCTCTGGCTCTCGTCCTCGTTTCTGTGTCTTTGCAGGAATGCATCGTCACGTCTCAAAGTGCTGTGCAGAGTAAAGGTTCCTTCATTACAGTGTGGCGGTCTCACCTCCGGGGGCGCTCACATCTGAGGAGAAGAAGGGAGACAAACAGTCAGAGAAGAAGGAGAAGAAGTCAGAGGAAAAATGAATAAACATAATGTTGGTGTTTTCAAGACGATCTTGAGGTCAGGACTACTTTTGTAGGTTATTACGGGTCAGCATCGTTCACGAGCGCTCAATCCACACACTCACACACACATTACACACTCACTCACACAGACACACATTACACACACTCACTCACACACACACACATTACACACTCACTCACACAGACACACATTGCACACACACACACACACATATATACAGGTTATTACAAAACAAAGGGGCAGGGGGGTTGAGCTTAGAGTTTGAGGAAGTGAAACATCTCAGATTCAGTCTTTCTTGTTTTCATTTAGGTGATGAAATGATGATACTGAGGCAATAAGAGAACTGTACACGGTGTAAACGTACATACGGACAATGATCAACCACACCCCATCTTTCACTGAGCAGCCAACTAGAGACATGATGTCTATTGCAGCACTTGCAGTGCAGGGCTCTGTGTGTGGGGGGTCTCAGAGGGGGGGTCCTGGTGTGTGTGTGGGGGGGCTGCTCGGGTCAGCAGAGGTTGTGAACTCAGCCTGGTTTATAGACTGTCTGTATTTAGACTTAGTCTGTGAATGTTACATGAAGCTGAGAGCACACTTTTTATTTCCCTAACCTCCACTCAACTAAGCTCGGCTCAGCTCCGCTCAGCTCAGCCCAGCTCAGCTCCGCTCAACTACGCTCAGCTCAGGTCAGTTCAGCTCAGATCAGCTCAGCCCAACTACGCTCAGCTCAGCTCCACTATGCTCAGCTCAGCTCCACTATGCTCAGCTCAGCTCCACTATGCTCAGCTCAGCTTCACTATGCTCTGCTCAGCTCCACTATGCTCTGCTCAGCTCCACTATGCTCAGCTCAGCTCCACTATGCTCTGCTCAAAGCTGCATGAGTGCTGATCGTACATGAAGCTGACTGACTGGGTGAACCTATAGACAACACATCAACACAGTGTGGAAACCTTGTGTCTTTAGAGTGCTGTTTTCTGAATTATTAATGAGAAACACTTCTGTTGATTTCTAATGCCATCCAGCTGTTCATAATGTGACAACACTGAGTCTCCTCTGAAGCCTGACTGAACTTTCTGTCTTATTCAACAGGAGGAAATGTGGCTGATCACTGATTTATTCTTTGCTCTAACATCTGTAAACTTAAATAATAGTATTTCTGTGTTAGTTGTTTCATTATATGCATATGATTCATATTTGAATGTTACTGTTGTTATTGTTGTTTATTGTGCTATTATTTTTAGGTCCCCTATCTCATGTGTGG
>RPOG01002553.1:22987-82987 GCA_008086565.1 Thalassoma bifasciatum | reverse complement strand
AAAGTGAGTCTGCTGCCTGTCCTCAGACCAGAATAATCCACTCCAGAGTCCATCAGTCTGCTTCCCACAGACTGACTGACTCCTGACCCCTGCTCAGACCTCCAGCTTTGTGGCGCCAGGCTTCACCTTTGACCTCTGACCCCTGGGAGCCCACCCCTGAGCTGGCTCCGCCCCCCTGAATCAAACTGCTCAGTAACTGTTATCATGTTAGCTTCAGTGTCATGACTTTAAAAACAGCTCAGAGGTAAATTCAGTCAGACTGGTTAAAGAGATCATGTGGAGGACACTTTGTCTAATGTAAACGATGAATTCAGCTTTCTACAAATAAACCCCGGGATCACTGGAACGCTACTTTCAATGTCGCTGCAGTGATGCCATGATGACTTCATGAGCTGTCACTTAAATCCTCTCAGAGATCCTAAAAGGCAAGAGAAGCCTGAAGTCCCTGAACTTGGACTCAGAACAGCATCAGCAGAAACGTCACGACATCACACACTCAGCTGGTTCTACCACCTCAGCAGGATGTCACCTGGGTTACATCATTCTGTACATACTCTCTCTCACACGCACACACACACACACACACACACACACAGGCCTTACTGACACAGATATCCAGCAGCAACATATTTCTTCACCTGCTGCTGAAAGTTGAAGCCCTGTTTGCTGTTTGTAAGTCCAGTATGAGAGGACACACCTGCCAGGGGAAGTTCATGTGTGTCCTTTAGGGATGCACTGAAATTTTGGCCACCGAAAATATTTGGCCAAAAATGGCTCAAAAGCGCATTTTCGGTTTTTGGCTGAAAGACTTTCAAAAAATGCAGCTGAAAAAGAAAGTTGTGATCACGCCAGTATAACCTGCAGCCACCATGCAGACCGAGGTGAGAGGATGAGCATCTTGGTGATATGTGCCATGGGAGCACTTAAAAAAAAGCATTTTTCTGAGTTTCTTCGGGTGGATGTCCTGACTTTGTGTCCACGATGCAAAGCGTGCTCGTCTGTGTGTGTCTGTGTGTCTGTGTGCGTTTTTGTACGTGCGTGTGCTTTTGAGTTCCTGTGTGTGTCTGAGCAGAACGGGCGTCTGAAGAGCCAGATATTACATCCCGTCATGTTAACAAGATTAATAACATAAGGACATATTGTTTGTTAAACGAAAGCTGCTCTGTCAGCTTTTCTTTTTACACATATTTTGCCTGTTACTGTGACCACACATCCATGCACGCGCAGCGGTGTTTGTCAGAGGATTGTGTGCGGGTACAAACACTTGAACATGGACAGTAAAAAGAACAAGGGTGAGAATCAAAGAGAGAAGAAAAACATTATAGTCTGCCACCATGTGACAAAATAACTTTTTTGCTGTGACAGGATGAAAAAGAAAGGAGAGGATGAAAGTGTACGGTGGCCCTATACTTCAAATCACAACAGCAAATCAGAAAACACAACCACCATCCAAGTTTCTGAACTGTGTGGAATTATAACATAAGGATGATTGTAATAACAGTTTGATGCTGAGGCATGTGACTTGTGTCATGATCTAAAGTGTGCCCATCTGAGGCCTGAAACTCCAGGATTAAATCAGTCCCACTCCTGTCCTGCTGTGAACTTTGGAATGGTAAAAGTAATTGGCAAAATGATTTCTTTCAGTAGTCGGTTTTTGGTTTCAGTTGAAGAATTTCATTTCGGTGCATCCCTCGTGTCCTTCTAAAGTAAAGGTGAGTAAAGGAGTAAGGGGGAGTGCTAAAACTAGGTGAGTGCAGTCAGAAGTCAACATAAAATTACTTTTATGGATAAGTCTCCTTGTGAAGCTGGAGCATGAACTTGGTCATGTATGTATTTCAACAAAAACACGTCACCCAAAACATGAACTCAGAACCATAGTTTCTGTTCAGGTGTGTATCAGCGCTCACCTAAACGCTGTATCTCTAACAGTTTAGTGTAATCAGGCTCCAGTCCTATCTGAGCGTGCGTGTGTGAAGTAGCTGACAGGTGCAATGTGAAGGTCACAGCATGACGTCAAGGTTGGAAACACACACACACACACACACACACACACACACACACACACAGAGTTTGTTTATATTGATGTGTGTTCCCATCCATAAGAAACACACAATTTCAATATGCTAACACACCCTCAGAGCATCTGACCCTGCGTCAAGGCTGTGGGTCATGATTTTCACTCTTTTCCTACTTGTGTCTCCCACTGCGCTCAGTCCACAGCAGAGTATTTATGGGGACTTCAAAGTCCTGCTTCAGACCTTTAGACCGAGCAGACCTTTGTCTCCTGAGTGCATATCACTGGAAACACACCTGAGCTCAGACTGATGACCAAACACCAGCTGCACACCTCAAATATCTTAACTTCACACCAGAATCAGAAAGTGTTGACAAGTTCTCCATGTGTCCACTAGGGGGCTCTGTGCTCGTCTAAAACAGAAGTGATTCAATAAAGAAAACTCACCTTCATTCTTGCTCTTGTCCACTCCTTGGTTTAAACTGGCAGTCTGAAAAAGAGGAGCAGAGTGTGTGTGTGTGTTAGAGGACTGAGCGAGTGTTTGAGTGTGTGAATGAGTGTGTTCAGGCAGCACAGACTCAGACTGTCTCCACTTTAAAACACTCTCACTAACAATTAACGGAGATCCACGTCCACACAGCCAGGTCTGCACTTTCCTGACACCACAGGCTATGAGTCAGGCTGGGGCCATGGGGTACACACACACACACACACACACACACACACACACACACACACACACACAGGAGTTGACGCTTTTTGTATCTCCACTAACTGTCACTATAACTCCTGATATTAATGTTTCTGTTTCATTTCTGTGTAAGAATGATTTATTGGCGTTGTTGAGCATCAGCATGTGCACTCCTAATCTAACAGAACTCCAGTAAATGACGTTCCACAATGTCAAGCTGCTCAAAATCACAGGTAATTCCCACTCACTGTCTGCCTTACTGTTGCAAATGAATCGACTGCAGACTCTTTGGTGCTTCATCAGTAGTATATGTCTTTGACAGACAGTCACCCTAATAGACCGAATCATTCCCCTGCAACACACTGAGCCGATGGAATAAACACATGAAGTATTTTTTGACCATTTTAGGTAGCTACAAAAAAAAAACGGAGAACATGTAAGTGTAAGAAAGTCTCTCAAATTTAAGTATCTGTTCGTAAGTAACTCTTTATGCCAGCATCGCACTGAGCGAGTCGTCTCTCTACTCTGTTTTAATTTGAGTTTGAATACAGTAGCCTTCAGTCATCTATGATATACATTAGCTTGTTTCTGCCTGTTCAGCAGCGTGCACAGTCACAAACAGGCTGATTTCACCTCCACATCAGAACTCTGCAGGAAATCAGACACGTGGGAAGATGACATTTTATTTCAGAGCAGTCTGCTGTCTGCACACATTGTTAAAGCTAAATAAAGCAGCGTTGGCCTTAATTCTACTTTCATCATGTGAGGATGAAGTCTTCACAGAGGCTGATGTGCACACTGAGGATGGGACCAAATGAGGAGCTTAAAGGCAACAAAAGTCAACATTTTGTTTCATCCTGCATCATTTTCAGACTGTTTTTTTATCTTTTTTAATAAAAAGGGTTTTAGCTGTTTGAAAGTTCAAGCAGTCAACCTTATTGGTTTAGTGAGTAAACAGAACAGCAGATCACAAAGAGCTGTGTTCACCTTGCGTGGCTGCTGTAATTTGCGGAGCTATTGCGTGAGAAAGCGGGACAGCCTATGTGAGCGCACAAAAAAAAAAAGGAGGGGGGGGGCATAGGCTGGGCCTCTGCCTCCTATCGATCCAGATCATCATGGGAACGGGACCAAAACAGACCCAACAGCGGCACTGAGACAGGAGTGTGATGAGGAGGAGCCGCTGAGACAGAAGTTCATTCATAAATCTGTCTGTTCATCCTCACTGACCGGATGTAAGGGACAGGTGTTAGCTGATAACCAGGACTGATTTGATAATGAACTTCAGCAGCGTCTGATTGGTTCGGCAGACAAATAACCCAAAAAGCCAGATTCATTCATTAGAAATCACAACTTTTTATATTTGCGCACTTTCACTATCCAAACTCCGTCTTCTATTCTAACAATCACAGAGAAAAACAGCACATGAAGAGCTTCAATGTTGATTGGTGAGATGAAATATTTCCCCTATGTATATGATATAAGTGTATTTCTAGCGCATTTTCTCAAGCGTGACTTTGCACTTCGGTTTGTGAATGGAGTCTCTGCAGAGACGACGTGCGAGTTGGACAAAACCAATCAGGAGACGAGATTAACGCAGAAACATCGACTCAAACGCTGATGGTAACTGCTCAGTAACTGGTAACTGCTTCAACTTGAAGATGAGTCCTTACAGTTCATGTAACGGGGCCAACAACAACCTGTAGCTTTATCAAAGAGAGCACTCTCATTTTATTAGAACATATTAGAACAAATTTTGTTGAATGATGAGACTAAAATGTCAGATCTGCACAGAGAACAGTCTGATTACTTCTGATACAATGCTTTCTGGTTATTCATGATGTAAGAAACACTCACCTTTACAGTGGATAGGTGAACCGCTGCCAAAAGGATTTGTACCAAAGTGAAAACACAGTTCATGGTTGTAATAACGCACGAGGAGTCCTGAAATCTCTGCGCTCGTCCGGCAGTGAAAAATATGACACCAATAAAAAACAGTCAAAGGAGGAAAATGGGGATATTTGGGGGGGAAAACCGCGGCAAATTTTGGCTATAGCAAAAGAAGATCCATTACTCCCACGCGCATGTGGCACGTTCACAGTGAGTCTGGGCAGCGCTCCCCGTGGAGCCTTATTATTACACACAAAGACTGTGATGGGCTGGAAAATCCCGACCCGAGCCCGGATCCTCTGAGTCCTGCTGAAAACAACCTCCCGGGTGATGTCCTCAGAGAGAGCGCGGGGGCAACTTTACGCACCGGGGTGTCTGACGCTCCTGGATCCCGCACCGTCAGTGCCTGAGTGTGTTTCTGTGTGTGCGTGGGGAGGGGGGGTGGGTTGCCGGTATACTAGAGCGATCCTTTTCTTCTTCGTGTGTTTCTGGTTCACTGCCTCGGGTCCTCCTCAGCAGCTCGTCCCGGATCTGCGGCTTGTCCCTCCCGTTCTGCGTGTCTCTGCTCCTCTTGGCGCTTTGCTGCTCTCATGCGGTATTAAGTCTCAGACCAGGGGGCGGGCCGTCTGGGAGAGCCAATCAAAGAGGAGACGTGCGCGCACACACACATATACACACACGCGCGCGCGCATACACGCGCGCCCGAGTATGCACGCACGAACTTCCCTATTGATGTCAAACTCTTCACATTTTACATTGATTTTCTTCATATAGCACTCCCTGTTGAATACAAAAAAAATAACAAAAGTAAAAATTATTATTGATGATGATAATAATAATAATAATAATAATAATAATAATAATAATAATTATAATAATAATAATATTGTGACCTTTATATTTGACATAGGAATAACAGGATTATATTTTATGTTGGGATATACCAGCATAGAAGTGATCTTAATCAGGACAAAGAGTATACTCCCTCTTTTTTTCAGAGACCTAAAGTTTATCCAAAATGAAACAAAACCACTGAACAGGATCAGATTTACTTGATAGTTAGTCATATCTACTGCAACAAGAAAAACATTCTCATTTATAGCCTAGGCCCATAGCAGAATAACTAAGATCTGATTCTGACCTGATCCAGCTCTTACTGTAAGCTCTACCAGACATGAAAGTTTGAAGGCCACTCATAAAGTAAAGAGAGACAGACAGACAGACAGACAAAGGAGTCTGCCTCATGGACCCTGAGTGGGTGATGATTCCAAAAAGATGATTCATGTCCTTGAAGGCTCCACCTCTCATACTACTTTTTGAGACAATGGGTACAACAAGCACTACGAGCTCTTTGAGATCGATGCCACTTGATATCTTGACCATGAAGAATCCTGGAAATCCGTAGGGAGGTGACAAAAGAAAACTTTTAATCTTACTGGCAACAAACTGTTGCACTTTTGAACTTCTTGAATTGCTTTAAGTATTGGTCTGCCTTTGGGTGGCTAATTAAGGTCTAACAATATGCAACATGAAATAATGATAGTTTCATCATAATAAGTGAAAAAAAACAACAACATTTTGTTGAAGAGAGGTCTGAGGAATGAAACATATGCACTTATTTTGGAGGGAATTTTTTGGGATTAAAAGGGTGAACACCTGCTTCTACAGGATATCCTCTTGATTTACTCCTAATACACTTTTCTTTCTCAATTTTATGGGATGCCAGTCTAGAGACACTAACCCCTTCTAGCTCTGTCAGTACCTCAGCTGCAGCGTTCTGAATCAGCTGAAGAGTTCTGATAGACTTATCAGAACAGCCTGATAAAAAAAAGGTGCAGTAATCCAACCTTGAGGAAACCAAAACATGAACTAGTTTTTCTGTGTTGCTCTGAGACAGGCTGTGTCCAATTTATTTAACATTAGAAAATATCTCTCAGAGATATATAAGTCAAAGACCTGTAACCTCCTCATTTTTTTTCTTGGTCAGTCAGAGCACATGATAAACATTGGTATTTCCAATTTAGAATAAATGGAAAAAAGATCTGTGACCAACTAGGTCACTCTTTAGAGAAGTGATTCCCATTCTGTGAGTGATGGTCATTGCAAGTGGGCTTCAAATAATTTCCTAAATGGCATGAATTTTTATTTTTTATTTTATTTATTTATTTATTTATTTTGGGGGGGGTGATTATGTAATGCATTATAACGTTTAATGATGTGTAATTACTCTGACCAGCTGAAGCTATCTGTACAAGCTAACCAGAGCATGGACAGGGCCCCTGACTATCACGGGGGTGTAGCTGGAGCTAGCTGGGGATAGCCCAAGCGAGTCAGAGTGCGGCACAACACCACCACCTCCATGGGGTTTCCGATAGCTAAAGCTAGTCAAAGAGAAGTGTTTACACCACAGACACATGAACAAGCCGTAGATAGAGTCAGTGTGAACCTGCTGAAGCTATCTTCAACCACCTCAGTTGATCAGTCACTACACCGTCATGTCCTTGAGGGCAGTTCAGAGGGATTTGGAGGAACTCAAGGAGTCCATGAATATGAGGATTGCAGAGATGAGTAATATAAGCAGACAGAAGGCCATCATAGCTGACCTTCCAAAAGAAATCAAGAAGCTAAAGACACTTACATGGAACAAGAAAACATGGTCACCTTTATAGAAAACTGGGTCTCTGACCTGGAATGTTTTGGGTATAAAATCAGACCACACAGCTACCTTCAGGCTGTGAAAGGCTTAGAGGGCGATCGTGGTAATGGACATGAAGTTACAACATAGGAGCAGGCACCAGAATTTTTTCACAAACAGAACATTGATATTGACGTCAAGACCATTGAAGCGTGTCATACACTGCCAACTAAAAAGCCCTGTGATAAAACTGTCACACCTGCTATTCCAGCCATAAACACTTGCTTTTCTAATAGGAAGCACAAAATCCACCTACTTAGGCAGGGGAGAAAATTGAAAGGCTCAAATGTTTGTATAAACGAACCCCCCCCTCTATATGGACAAGCAGTTGTGAAGTATACAGTTGGATACTGTCTTAGAATGTCTTATCTTTTTCTTTTGTATTGTCTCCTTTTGTTTAAAAAAAAATGAAGGTGTAGTGAGTACATGACTGTTGGATAATCAAAAGTACTACTGTTAATGTATTTGGGCAGGACATGACAAGCTCTGCTTCTTTCTGCCCCCCCCACCCCCCGTTTATTATTTCTGTTTGTTGTCGGACTTCACTGTACTACACTTTGATAAATTGTAGAGTCTCTTGTAATTTTCTGCTTTATGATGCACTGAGCATAGATGGGGCAAAGAAAAAGAAAAAGAAAAGATGTAAAGACAAAGATAGACAAGAGTAACGCTTTACATGATAAAACTCTGTTACATTTAAGAGGATTTTCAAATATTTGTACATAAAAAGAATTCCCAGAAGGCCTCAGTACCTCTGATGTCAGAGGTGGGCAGTGATCATTTTTGAGACTTAAAAGTGGGCCCTGAGTTGAAAAGGTTGAGAACCACTGCTCTAGAGGAAGAAAAATACTGTGACAACACAATGTGTCACAATTGAATTATTCACTCTTATTCACATGATTTGGTGGCCTGACTGTAAAACTACCAAAGGCTCAGGGCCTGTATGCGCGTCTAGCCATGAGTGATGAAAAAGAACCATTTGTACTTATGGTTAAAAAAAAAAAAAAGAATCAACAGAAAGCATGAGCCAGGTTAACACCCCAACAGAACATTCTATTTAATAGTAGTAGGCCCCACCATGAAAGACACTAAAGGCAGGATTACTACACCTGTTCAGCTGTTGTGAGGCAGGCAGTGTGTTCATGTGTTACGTTTTGAGGCAAAATATGCAAAGAGAAAACAAATTTAAGGATTGAAGGGATCCCTTGGAAAACTATGATGAAGTCAAGATGTAGAGCAAATTAAGATTTAGGATAAATGGAGTACACATGCTCAATAAAATTATTCCTGGGGGTTTAGTCATTGGACGCGTGGCTTAGTTTAGTTTATTCACACACATCAACCTTGGCTAACACTGATACACACACATGCATACATATACATATACACATACATATACATATGTACAATAGATTTCACAGTGGATGTGTGGAAAGGGTGACCCCAAAGAAGCTATATAAAGCTTGTAACAGGGGGCCCGTTTTCTCACAAATAAAGCAGGAGCACACAAGTAAGATAACAACACAAATACAGACGGGAAAAAAAAACAAAACGAAAAAGTAGCAGACAACCCTGATATTGTTCGTGGATGCAATGTTATAACCAGTAAATCAGAGATACTTAGACAATAGTAACTGTTTTAGTTTTTTCTTGAAGACAGAGATGCAATGTGACGTTTTTAACTAATTATCAAACTCATTCCAGATCTGACACCCTCTGCAAACAATACTAAGGCTGGAGCGTTTCAGTCTACGCTTCTTTCCAGTGATAAGATGTTTGTTCCTGGTAGCATGGGTGTGTGTGGGTAAAGAGATTGGAATGAGCTCACACAGTTTATTGTTCATTTTGTGCACAGTTTGATACATTATACAAGCATTTTGTAGATAGTTGTGTTCTGTTAAACGCAGAAGATTGTGGCGTTTGAAAAGTATTCTGGAGGGGGAACTGAACTCAGACCATGTTATTGCACATATGACCTTCTTTTGGAGATTCTCCAGCTTTTTTAGGTGAGTGTGAAATGTGTTGCACCATATGATATTACAGTAATTAAAATGAGGTTCAAACAAAGTTTTGTACAAGGTGAGAAGTGCTGAGAGTGGAAGAAAATGTCTTATCTTAAAAAACAGAGAAGCATATTTTGATAACTTCTTTATGAGTTCTTGGATGTGGTGTCTGAAATTAAGGTTTTCGTCAATGAGAACCCCCCAGAAATTTTGTTGTGCTGACTCTTTGAATAATCTGCCCATGTATATTTGGGGAGATTAGCTCAACAGCAGCCTTTTTATGTGAATGAAAAATAATGTAGTTTGTTTTATTGATGTTTAAAGAAAGTTTGTTGCACTTGAACCATTTGTCAATTTCCACAAGTTCGTCATTCATGATTCGTTCTAATTCATCTGGGTGTTTGGGGGAGAAAAGCAAGTTTGTGTCATCAGCGTATAGGATTTTATGTGACAAAGGTGAGGCGTTAACAAAGTCATTGATATACAGGATAAATAGGAGAGGTCCTAAGATGGAGCCATGTGGAACTCCATGAATGATAGGTTTATTGAAGGATTTTTGGTCCTTTATGCAGACATGCTGATGTCTCCCAGACAGATAACTAACGAACCAGTCTAGAGCTAGGCCTCTGACGCCATAGTGCTTTAATTTATAAATCAGAATGTCGAACTTGATGGTATCAAATGCTTTAGATAAGTCCAGAAAAATGCCAACCCCATAGTTACCTTTTTCAATTGCGTCATTAATTTTTTCAATGAGGTCAAGTATTGCCATTGCTGTAGTGTTATTCTTTCTGAAGCCATACTGAGATGGGACTATGATGCTGAGCTTGTCAAGGTACTTGGTAAGTCTATTGTAAAACTACTCTTTCTAGGACCTTAGAGAGAGTTGGTAGAATGGAGATTGGACGGTAGTTGTTGAGGTCGTTCTTATCACCGGATTAGAAGACAGGTGTAACTCGTGCTATTTTGGCGGCCTGTGGTACTGCTCCAGAAAGGAGAGACAAATTTATACAGTGGGTCAGAGGTTCAACAATTTCATTGACGATGCTCTTTAGGATTTTACTTGAGATTTCATCAGTCCCAGCTGAGTTAGAGCTGTTCATGTTTGTGATGATTTTCCGAACTTCATCGCAATCACTTGGCTTCAGAAAGAAAGAGTTTGGGTAGTCACCTGATAGATAGTGCTTAAAGGAGTTGCCCTGAGGTTGGTTGATTTTATTAGCTAGATTTTCCCCAATGGAGATAAAGTAATAGTTAAATTTGTTTGCAAGATGTATATCACTATTAACACTGCTGTGTTTCTCACTTTCAGGGAGCACAGGGTTTTTTTGGCCCCTGTGTAGGACCTTGTTGAGTACTCTCCAAGATTCTTCAGAGTTACCTTGTGAAACATGAATAAGTTCTGCATAGTAATTGCTCTTGCTCTTTCTAATAATATGTGTGAGTTTATTTCTATAATTGGTGTATTCATTCTTACTGAAAGTGTTAGGGTTTTTAATGTATTTTTTGTATAGTTTATTTTTGTGCTGGATGGATTTTAATATACCCTTGGACAGCCATGGATTTTGTTTTTTTGTTCTGCACTTGACAGTCTTCACAGGGATGGTCCTCTGAATGGAGTCTGTGATTTCTGTGGTCAGATTGTCAAATGCAATGTCAGCATCCATGCAATTATAAACTTTGTCCCATGACTTCAACTGTAGGTTCTGGGCAAGACGTTGCATGGTTGCTACGTTTAGTAATTTCCTTTTCATTTGATGACGTGTAAGGGAAGGCTTGAGGATGAGGTCAAGGAATAGTACAATGGGAAAGTGATCGGAGATATCAGAAAGCACAACTCCTGATGCCATAGTAGAATTTTGAATGTTTGTGATGAAATTGTCAAGTATGGACTGAGAAGAAGGAGTGACTCTGGTATGAATATTTATAGTGGGATTGAAGGAAGAGGAGTGTAGAGTATTTATGAAGTCTAGTTTGGCTGCATCATCCTTAGAGAGATCAATATTGAAGTCCCCAAGGAGGATACAGCTCTTATTTTGGTTTTCTATGAGGAACAAGACCTCCTCTAATTCGGTCATAAAGACTCCTAGATCAGCGTCTGGGGGTCAATATATCACTCCAACAATCAGGTTTTTACCATTCTTGACACTGATCTCAACAAAAAGAGAGTCAGTGTGATTATCTTCAATGACAATGTCATCACAAACACTCACTTCATTTGTGGTGGAAACATACAGGCATACACCACCACCAGATCTACCAGACCTGTTCTTGGTGAACAGCTTGTAGCCGTCAAGGTTTAAGATATCTGTATATACCCCATCACGAAGCCATGTTTCACTACAGCCAATCACATCAAAGTTGCAACCTGTGTCAGTGAGCAGAGTAACTAGGTCATCATGATGTTTACTTAAGCTCCTAATGTTCAGATGCAGGAGTGAATATTTGTTTTTATCTTTAAAGCATCTCAATGAATTGTGTCACATCATCTCCCTCGTCAATACAGTTATTGAACACCATATACACTGAGACTGGTGGAGTTTGCAGGGATCATACTGCTGAAGTAGCTGGGCCAATTGGAGAATACAGTAACACACATGCACTCATACACTCTGAGGACAGCAAGACAGACACACATACATGCACATGCACACTCGAACACGTACATACACTCTGGTGATATTATTACAACTGAGCAGACATCACACAAACGTGGAAAGTAGTGTGTGCGGCCTGATGGCCAAAAAGCACAGATATGCTGGTCTCGTCACACAAGCAGGTGATCAGTTTCCAAGCTGAATGAAAACATAGATGAGGGAAAAAAAAGGAATGAAAGTCATTCACCGTATTCCAGGTACGGCGATTGTCATGGCAACGGGGACGCGTAGGTGACGCCATCATTCCGCGTCTCTGTTTACGCAACAGGGCGACCGGCAACGTGCGGTAGCCTCTGCAGCTCCTCCTGAAGTTCAGGAGTAATGTTTTATTCACCTTCACTCAACCAGTATGTGATTTGGGGACTCCTGTATAACTTGCCATCGATGTCAAGTTTATCAACTAGTAGACGAGCGTTCTTTTTATTTGCCCTCGCCTCTGCCATGATCGGGTAGAGCAGCCTCCTTCTACTCAAGATCTCTGGTGGAAATTGATCACTGATGGAGAAGTTGGTTCCTTTAAGCTCTCTACCCCTGGACATGACAGCGGACTTCATCTTTGAGTCGGTGACTTTGGCCACAATAGGACGAGGCCTCCTCGGGCGATCAGTTTTGTTCCTCCCGAGGCGATGGACTCGAGAGAATCTGATAGCTCCAGCGTCCTCCGGCTTCCTTTTTAACTCATCGACAAGAAACGACTTAAAGAGTTCTTCAGATTTCTGGTGAGTTTCGTTGTTTGTTTCTGGAATACCGTGTACAATGACATTATCCCTCATACTTCGGCACTGCAGGTCAAGTATTTGCTTTGCCATGCTGATTTTATCTTTTCGAAGTTCGGCTGTCAAACTTTTGAGGTTGTCCACCTCCGTCCTCAGTGACGCGTTGTCAGCCTTCAGTTCCTCAATCAGTGAGTTGTTAAATTCCACAGAGTGCTTCAGTTCGTTAATCTCTGTTGTCAATTGCTCGAGTAGATCAAGCTTTTTTAGTTGGCGTTTTATTGACATTAAAGACTCACTGATATCACACGTAGTAGAATCATCCATTTCGTTCGGGCTTGGTTGAGCCCGCGTGTGCTTGGTCGCAGGTTTGTTGTTTGGCATAACGCTGCTTCAGGCAACGCGTCAAAGTGGACTTAAGATCTTGATATTTATCATCAGGCTTCTCAGATTTGATTTTGTTCCAGTGGATCACTGCTCACGCAAGATTTTGTAACATAGCTTGGAAGTTCTGGGCACACAGGGTCACTCAGTGCGTCATACAAACGGCCATCTTCCTGGCTGCAGCTAAATAGTCCGTTCCATTGGGCATGTTATGAGTAATGGTCCCATTTATGTCATGACTGGACATGCATACAAGCCCGCATCTGTTACAGCGCAGTCTTCTCTCCTGCCGCCCAGAGCTGTAAAACGCTGACGTTTTATCAAAGTTCTGTCTCGGGACAGGTCAAGGAGAGTTTATTCAAAGCATAAATGCACAAAATAAAGTGTACTTTCTTCTCCAAACAAAAAACAACAAGCAGCACGGCTGGAGAAATGCAGTCTACAAGATACAAAAGTACATCACTGCCAGAGAAAACAGTAAAAACAAAAGTATAAACAGAAAACACAGTATGTGGCTGGACATTAAACAAAACACTCAAACTCTTCACACTCAATTTGGAATAATGACATAGAATCAAGAGAATACAGAAACAAGATGACGAGACAACAAATTAGCCCACACCAGGGGAAGATACTGATACACAAAGAGACTCACAAGGTCAGAAGAAGAGATGGGAACAATCAGGGGCAGGGTCAAACAATTAATGAGACAGGAAGACACCAGGATGGGGAATTAAAACAGAGACATTACCGGGAGGATGGTACTACAAAAATAAGCTGACAAAAAAACAAAGGACATGACAGAAACATGAGCACTAACTCCACCAAAATGACAAGGCAGCGATAGAGGGAGCAGCAGCTCTGGTTTCCCCAGTCTGCACAGAATCAGAGACTAATGATGCTTTTCCACTATACAATTCCAGCCCTACTCGGCTTGGCTCTACTCTACTCGGCTCTACACAGTTTGGTTATCTTTTCCTCTAGCCCGCCTACAGACTCACGGTGGGCGTGGATCTTATAACACAGCTGCTCTAAAGTGCTGCGCAGAAGTGGGTGCATGTTCATCTATAACGCCACACAAACATAATTGTGTACTAACATATGTGTCACCGTGGTCTTTAAAGGAAAAAACAAAGCTTTCAAAAGATTTCATTAAAGTAATACAGCGGCTCAATGTTGGTCGTCATGACAACGGAGGTAAACAACAGCCATGTGCTGCATGCATGGAGGAAAACGAAGGATCTGCTTCCTGACATCAACTCTTCCCTGGATCCAGTGAGATCACTTTAATTTTTGATTTTTGGACCTGGTAAACCAGAGATTTTTTGTTGATCAATAATTCTTCTTTGAACTGGTTTTCCTTTTTGGTTCCCTGTGGATTAATGGACTGATTGGTGCTTGAAGACTCTTGTGGCAAACAGAACTTTGATTTAATTTAAAAGACTCTTTAAACCAAACTATTTTTGCTGTTAACTCCTTTTTTGTTTAAAAAGGACTTTAAACTTATTGAGGAATCATGAAGGTACATTTTAGGGCTGTAGTTTGTGTTCATTCAGTCTGGCTCTGTGCCGTCTGGTTTAAATGTCATTAAAAACATGTCACTGACTTATTCGCTTACCTCTTGTAAGTGATTTGTACAGAGTCAGAAAGTGAAGCTTCGGTGACGACATTCTCTGACCAATGAGTGACCGGCAGTCCGTCAACATTACCTTTTAGTATGGTGTCTGACGCGTAGTACCGTACCCGTGGAAACGCAACACAAACCGAGTAGAGTCGAGTAAAGTAGGGCCAAGACGGGTCAGTGGAAAAGGGCCATAAGGGCCAATCCCAATTCTTCCCTTAACCATTCCCCTTGGCCCGTCACCTTTGTCTTTCTCTGTTTCAAGGGCCAAGGGGAAGGGGTGAAAACACACCTCACTGGCTCTGTCATAGGCAGATTTGACGATGGTTTATTTTCTGACAAAATGCCGTTTCCTGTGGTGACAGACTACGATTATAAATTCACAGTAACCAAACTTTACTACAGTGTACTTTGTTACACAAGTTAACTGTGTTAGTTAGCTCGTTATAACGAGGGACTTTAAAATACAACCAACAATTGAAATCATAGCTAACATGTATGTATGTATGAAGTAAAGCATTTGGTATCTAATAAAAACAAGAGTGCCATTCCTGTGAATATAAAGAATTACGCTTAAATTTCTTATACCCCTTCCTTTCAAGTGAGGTCCCAGCTTGTCTTCCAAGGGCTGTGTAGCCCTTCCCCTTAGCCTTACGGAGAACTGGAACACCTCTTTACTAGATGTGAACGCGCAAAGCCAAGGGGGTTGAATTGGGATTGGGCCGAAAGTGCCAGTGGACACTGCAGTGTGTTTGGTTCAAGGGCTCAGGCTGTGATGTACTGTGGCAAAGAAGTATGTCAGTGGGTTCACTAATTGTAAAGGATGTGGTTAGGTATGACAGATGGCATCGCACTGGACAAGAAATTGGTGTTTTTAATTTTCTGCACCAAATCAAATCATATGTTATTCTTAGACATTCCCTAAAGCCAGGCCCCCTGCATCATGACCAGGGCCAAACCAGGATACTGCCACTCAGTCTACTTGTGGATTCAGAAATGCCCAGTGACAAAATGCCAGGAGGAGGACCATTGAAGACTATTCTTGGTATTTCCTCATTCCATGTAAACATATAAAAGTCCCTTCCACTTTAGATCTGCGGTGATTGAAAAAAAACCTCATCTCTTGAGCAATTCCATCTGCAGAGGAAACAGTGGTAGCTTGAAGTTGCTGGGATATATCGTGTAGACATAAATGTTGAATATCAATGTCAGTGAACTGTCCTTTGTAGATGAGAACAGGGCTCAGCCCACTGTGAAAGTAGGTGAGCTCACTAACCTCTCGACTCTGGTGTTTAAGGCTGACCTCGGCAGTATCAGAGCTCTCCCAATGACATGAAAGCCAAAATAAATTGAAGCCACCTCACAGCTGTCACATGCAGCCAGAGTAAAAAAGGTGTAAAGCTGACAGGCCAATTCTTATTATCATTTTGTTCAAGTAATTAATCAGAAACTCAGCAAATACACCAAGTTTGCGGTACTTCATGTTATTCAAATATGGCTTTTATTTTGGCATTGGCTAACTCTCACCCTCACCCTATTTCAATACCCATAAGCTTTTGCTGGCATTGCCATGAAGATGTAGGGAGTTACAGGATCCATGGACAATCTCAAGTGACCAATCAACCTGACAAGCATGTTTTTGGGCCTAAGGAGCAACCCACTCATGCACAAGGAGAACATGTAAACCCCAAACAAAGAGGCTGTCGGCCTGACATGGACTCAAACCATAATCATTTGTGCTGTGAGGCAACAGGGTTAACAACTGCACCAATTGTCAGTGATTATGTGATTTCTGCAGAGGACACAGGCAACATGTCCTCTGCAAAGATCAGTTTGTCCTTTACTTCACTCACCTGTTACCTGTGTGTTAGCAATGGAGCTGAACAGAGAGTGTGTGACTGAGTTAATCAGTAAGCAAGCCACCTGAGTGTGTATGTGTGTGTGTGTGCATGCGTGCATGTGTGTGTGTGTGTGTGTGTGCGTGCGTGTGTGTGTGTGTGTGTGTGTGTGTGTGCGTGTGTGTGTGTGTACCTGTATAAGTTAAAGTGTTCCCCTTTCCTCAGCAGGTCCCAGGTTTTTATCNGATCTTACTGCAGAACTTTAACCACTGAATCACTCAAGTGAGAGTGTGTCTGAGTGTGTCTTTGTGTGTGTGTGTATGTGTGTGTGTGTGCGTGCGTGTATACATGCACGTGTGTGTGTATATGCGTGTGTATGCGTGTGTGTGAGCGTGTGTGTGTGTGTGTGAGATGCAGAGCAGCTGATCATGGAGCAACTTTGTATAATCCACAGGTTGTGATACAACTCTGATAATTAACTGTACAACATGTTACAGTTTGATATCAGAGTAGAGCGATGCTCATAAAGTCACACACTCACACACACACATTCACTTTGTAGCTGTCAGGGTTGGACTGAGGCTCAGGGACCTCTTGTGCTTTCTGACAAAATATTATGTCTGGCTCTGAAATGTGAGGGAGTGTCAGTTGAAATATTTCCACATGAAAAACCATCACAATATAAAAACACTGAGAGAAGCCTGTCTATGACAGTCTGAGTCTAAAGCAGCTACCCTTAGAGCTGGCTCATGCCTGATGCAGCTTAAACCTTAATATTTATCATACAGAAAGAAAATTTTGAAGCTGACTCTTTCATGTAGAGAGAGTATTTTCCCCCTGGACCCAGACTGGTGGTTAATCCCAAAGGTGTGGAAGCTGATATGTGAAACCTCCACTTCCCATACTACATACACTGCCTGGCCAAAAAAAAAGTCGCCACCTGGATTTAACTAAGCAAATAGGTATGAGCCTCCTATTGGATAATTACTGCATGGGCTTACAACAAGTCATTTAACCCCTGATGCAATGAGAAACTTCTCATTTCTTCAACAACCATGGAGAAAGACACATCCTGTTGTTGAGAAAAAGATGTTAGTCTGTTTAAGAAGGATCAAATCATTGGCATCAAGCAGAGAAAACATCTAAGGAGATTGATGCAGATACGACTAAAATTGGGTTAAGAACTGTCCAACACATTATTAAAAACTGGAAGGATAGTGGGGACCCATCGTCTTCCAGGAAGAAATGTGGCCGGAAAAAAATCCTGAATGATGGTGATCGGCGATCACTTAAACGTGTGGTGAGATCAAATCAAAGAAAAACAACAGTAGAACTCAGGGCTATGTTTAATAGTGAAAGTAAGAGCATTTCCACACGCACAATGAGAAGGGAACTCAAGGGATTGGGACTGAACAGCTGTGTAGCTTTAAGAAAACCACTAATCAGTGAGGCTAACTGGAAAAAAAGCTTCAATTTGCTACGGAGCATAAAGATTGGACTCTGGAGCAATGGAAGAAGGTCATGTGGTCTGATGAGTGTAGATTTACCCTGTACCAGAGTGATGGGCGCATCAGGGTAAGAAGAGAGGCAGGTGAAGTGATGCACCCATCATGCCTAGTGCCTACTGTACAAGCCTGTGGGGGCAGTGCGATGATCTGGGGTTGCTGCAGTTGCTCAGGTTCCGCAACAGTATGTGCTCAAAGAATGAGGTCAGCTGACTACACTAACATACTGAATGACCAGGTTATTCCATCAATGGATTTTTTCTTCCCTGATGACACGGGCATATTCCAAGATGACAATGCCAGGATTCATCTGGCTCAAATTGTGAAAGAGTGGTTCAGGGAGCATGAGACATCATTTTCACACATGGATTGGCCTCCACAGAGTCCAGACCTTAACCCCATTGAGAATCTTTGGGATGTTCTGGAGAAGACTTTGTGCAGCGGTCAGACTCTACCATCAATACAAGATCTTGGTGAAAAATGAATGACACATTGGATGGCAATAAATCTTGTGACATTGCAGAAGCTTATCGAAACAATGCCACAGCGAATGCGTGCCATAATCAAAGCTAAAGGCGGTCCAATGAAATATTAGCGTGTATGACCTTTTTTTTTTTGGTGGTGACTTTTTTTTTGGCCAGGCAGTGTACTTCTTCTATAGACTGTGTAAATCAAGCAGGCTGCATGTTGGGTGCTTAGTGATCCAGAGAGTTGATAGAGTGCTATGAGCTCTTTAAGGCAGGGTGGTTCATTATCACTAATGCTTTGTACATCAGAAGAAGGATGTTGAGTCCTTGATTTCATAAGAAGTTATTTCAGAGGATCTAACACAGAGGAGATGTGCTCTCTCCACCAGTCAGCACCCGAACTGTAGCACCATTTGAAGAATTATACTGTGAAATGAGCTTCATGGTAAGTATATTGTGTGTAACAATGTATTGAAGTACTGTGTGAGAGGTTTCTCTGGATGTGACCACTGCCTCCTGAACACTTAGGCCCCGTGTTTCCCCCCTAGCATCCTTTTACCACTGATTTCAGAGACAAACTGAGATCTCCATCAGGGGTGCAGGTTTTTCAGTGATGAGCAGCTGTCAGACCTTGACTCCATACCAACATCTTTTTTTTTTCCCACCAGCAGAATGAAGATGAACAACTTGGATCAGACACAGTGGGTGGAACGTACCCTGCAGTTGTAGGCGTTATGTAATGGCACATAGCTCTCCATTATGAACTGCATATGTTAAGAGCACTGATGTATGGATTCATTGATGAATTTGACTTGAACATCTTGCTTTGTGTAACAACTTCCTCCTCAAACAAACGTATCGCTTGTCTGCTGAGCGCTCATCTGACCATCAGCGGCGTCACAGTGATAAGTTAAAGCGCTGTGCAGATATATAATCACTCTCTCATATTTATGCACCCTGGCATGTTATGTCTCAGAGCAGCACTCCCATGCCTGACATTATGAAAGTGTGCACACAGTGTGACCTTAGAGTTACTTAGACTAAAAACTGTGCTGCAGGTCAAGGAGGCACTCCTTAGCAGAACACACCAGACAGGACAGACAATGTGTCACTGAGAGGAAATAATAATGGGTGAGTCCTTTTACCTTCCAGGCTTGAGGAATAGTGACCACAGACGCCAGGTTGAACCAAGGTACAGGAGTCAGAAGTCTAAATAAAAGGGCTTCAATTAAGAGCAAGTGATAGTGAGTAATCAGGAAGACCCATTCAGATCCTCCAAGTCTGATAAAAAGTTTAGGATCTACAGTGTGAAAAGGTAGCCTATGTGTTCACTGCAATGATCAATGCAGCAAATGCAACCAAACTCCTGCTATATGCCTTATGGAGTCAGATAGCTGTCAAAAAGACACATGCATAATTAATGATTCGTATCTGTTGTGTAAAAATTTCTCTGTGAAAAAAGTTGTTTCACACAAAAATCTTCTGTCATATACATGAGTCTGAGATTGGGTTTGAGTTAGGATTGTTTTTATACACATGTGATTTTAAAATCTGCAAGTGCCGATGCTTATGAATACGATTCAGGTTTCTGCAACTACCTCTGAACACAAATCCAAGTTTACGGGTACGACTCGAAAAGTGCTGAAATGACGTCACTGCACAGGGAGAGCAATCGATCAGCAAAGCCTCCAACTGTGCATGCACATGCCGCAAAGGCAGAGATGGCGTGTAACTGTGTGTCAAAGCTGCGTCTCAAAGCCGTAAAAGTTTCGTCCTTCCTGTCTCCACTTGAATCGTTCATTTGCATGCAAGAGAGAGAAGCAAAGAAAATGAAGAGAGGAGAGAAGATCGTTGTAAGAGAAATTAAATGTCCTTTCCTCCAGAGCGTCACAGGAAGAGACGTCTTGTAGTGATGACAGCGTCAGCTGATCAGGATCATCTGTGATTCAGCTCTAAGTCTGCACATTTGTGCTGTAGTAACTCAAAATAGAAACAGTGATAGAGCTTTGTCTCTGCTTGTAACCTGTTTAACAAACTCTTTCACGAGAGGAAAACCTGCGCTCTGGTTATTGTGTCCTGTTAAAACGCGCATCAATCACTTTACTGGTGAATGTGTCATCATAAGGTTATTTATAAGTTATTTATCCTTTATTGAGAGCATATATAGTTGTAACCTCTGAAAACTATTAACATAACCCAGTTTATGGTGTCTGAAGAACACTAGAGTGATATTAATTAGTTAGATTTCAGGGAAAATAGAAATCATGCTTCTCTTTACAAAACTCATGCTCATGAATGAAACTTTAAAACTGTAACGGAAATATAACTAATGTTTTTGCCTGACAGACTTTTCCTCTAAATTCTCTTAATAAATAAAGGGAATTAACAGAAAAATGATTGAAGGGAATAACTGAACACAAAAAAATTGTTTCTGCTCTATTTTATGTAAGTATATGAATTACTTTATTGGTTGAAGAATTTGATCTTTAGAACTTGATTTCATAACCGTTGTGTTCAGTATTTTGTGCTTCGAACTCACATCAATCATTTTTTTTTCATCCTGTTTCAGATTTATCCTTGTGTGACTGTTTTCAGCTCTGCATTTACTGTGATCATTTAACTCTGCTATGGATCAGGTAGTGACTATCCTCCATCTCTGCCTCTGCTGCATGCGCATGCACGGTTGGAGGCATCATGGTTGGATCGATTGCTCTTCCTGAGCAATGATGTCATTTCAGCACTTTTCAAGTCGTATCTCCAACCTTGTGACTCTTTTCCACTGACCCGTCTTAGCCCTGCTCTACTCGCCTCTACTCGCCTCTACTCGATTTGTGTTGCGTTTCCACAGGCACGGTCAGACACCAGTTTTTAGTACCTGCTCTACCCTGGTTCCAAGCGAGCTGAGCCGATGCTAAAAGGTGACGTGGACGGACTGCTGTTCACTCATTGGTCAGAGAATGTCGTCACTGCAGCTTCTGACTCTGTACAAATCACTTACAAGAGGCAAACGAATAAGTCAGCGACGGGTTTTTAATGACATTTAAACCTGACGGCACAGAACCAGACTGAATGATGACAAAATACCACCTTAAAATGCTCCTTCATGAATCCTAAATAAGTTTAAAGTCCTTTTCAAACTAACAAGAAGTTAACAGCAAAGATAGTTCGGTTTAAAAAGTCTTTTCAATCATATCTAAGTTTGTCGGTGCAGGAGCGATCTGTCTGCCACGAGAGTCTTTAAGCACCAATCAGTCCATTAATCCACAGGGAACCAAAAAGGAAAACCAGTTCAAAGAAGAATGATTGATCAACAAAAAATCTCTGGTATACCAGGCCCAAAAATCAAAAATTAAAGTGATCTCACTGGATCCAGGGAAGAGTTGATGTCAGGAAGCAGCTCCTTCGTTTTCCTCTGCGTGCAGCAGCACAAGGCTGTTGTTTACCGCCGTTGTCATGACGCCCGACACTGAGCCGCTGTATTACTTTAATGAAATCTTTTTAAAGCTTTTTTTTTACCTTTAAAGACCCTGGTGGCACATATGCAGTGCAGCACTTTAGCGCAGCACTTTAGCGCAGCTGTGTTATAAGATCCATGCCCACCGTGAGTCTGTAGACGGGCTAGTGGAAAAGCTAACCAAACCGTGTAGAGCCGAGTCCAGTTGAGTCAAGGAGGGCTGGAATTGTATAGTGGAAAAGGGCCATTGGATTTGTGTTCAGAGGTAGTTGTAGAAACCTGAGTTGTATTCATAAGCATTGGCACTTGCAGATTTTAAAATCACACGTGTAAAAAAGAAATTCCTAACTAAAACCCAATTTCACAGACTCATATACATGACAGAAGAATTTTGTGTGAAACAACTTTTTTGATAGAGAATTTGTTAAATAACAAATACAAATCATTAATTATGCATAAGTCTTTTTGACAGCTATCTGACTCCATAATGCCTCAGCTTGATCAGATTGGTGAAAGTGCTGCAGGTTCATTGAGAATTTCTCCCTAATGTGCACACATCAGCAAATGTCTAATAGTGAGATCAGCCTCCATGACTCAAATATCTACTGCCCCAAGAGCGGCGCCTCTTCATGTTTGTGGTGAGTATTAGTTTCACTGCCAACAATACTTTCCAGATACAGTTGTGCCGGAAAGTTTACACCCTCCAACAGAATTTCTGATTTTTTGGCCTTTTCTCAGAAAATATGAATGATAACACAAAAACATTTTTATCACTCATGGTTAGTGGTTGGGTGAAGACATTTATTGAAAAAAAAATAGTTTACTCTTTTTTGATCATAATGACAACAGAAACTTCAAAAATGACCCTGTTAAGAAGTTTACACTCCCCAGTTTTTAATACCTTGTATTTCCCCTTTAACATCAATAACAGCTTGAAGTCTTTTGCGCTCATTGTGGATGAGGGTCTTTATTTTTTAGATGGTAAAACTGACCATTCTTCTTGGCCTCCAGCTCCTGTAAATTCTTGGTCTGTCTTGCATGAACTGCAGGTTTGAGAGTGGCTCAATGATATTGAGGTCAGGAGACTGAGATGGCCACTCCAGAACTTTCACTTTATTCTGCCGTAGCCAATGGCAGGTCCACTTGGCCTTGTGTTTTGGATCATTGTCATGTGTGAACGTCCAAGTACGTCTCATGTGCAGCCTCTGGGCTGATGAATGTAAATTTTCCTCCAGTGTTTTCTGATAACATGCTGCATTCATCCTTCATTCATCAGTTTGGACCAAGTTTCCTGAGCCTTTGTAGCTCACACATCCCCAAAACATCAGTGATCCACCTCCGTGTTTCACAGTAGGAATGGTGGACCTTTCATCATAGGCCTTGTTGACTCCTCTCCAAATGGAACAATGTTTATTCTGTGGACAAAAAGTTCACTTTTGCTCTCATCACTCCAAACGACTTTGTTCCAGAAGTTTTGAGACTTGTCTCTGTGCTGTAAGCAGGATATTTTGTGGCATTTGTGTAGAAATGTCTTTCTTCTGGCGACCCGACCATACAGCCCATGTTTCTCTAAGTGTCTCCTCATTGTGGATCTTAAAACATCCACCTCAATTTTTTTCAGAGAGTCCTGTATTTCAGCTGAAGTTATTTGAGGGTTTGTCTTTGCATCTGGAACAATTTTTCTTGCAGTTGGAGTTTAAATTTTTGTTGGTCTGCCTGACTGTGGTTTAGTTTCAACAGAATCCCTCTCTCTCCACTTCTTGATTAAAGTTTGAACAGTGCTTCTTGGCATCCTCAGTTCCTTGGATATCTTTTTAAAATCCTTTTCCTGTTTTATACAGTTGGATTACCTTTTCTCACAGATCCTTTGACAATTCTTTTTCTTTCCCCATGATTCAGAAACCAGAAACTTCAACGCAGCACTGAGTGAAAGATGCACGTGTCTGTCAGGAGCTCAGAAACTCACTGAGCTTTTATACACACACACACTGATTAGAAGCTAATAGATCACAGGTGAGGATGGTTACCTTTAGGAGACATTCAAACACATTTGTGTTACCTTTTGTGCATTTATCAGGCCAAAATCACCAGGGGGTATAAACGTCCTTTACAGGGTCATTTTTTTAAGTTTCTTGTCATTATGATTCAAAAAAAGTAAACTTTATTTTTTTTCAACAAATGTCTTCACCCAACCACCAACCATAAGTGATATAAAAGTTTTTGTGTTATCGTTCATATTTACTGAGAAAAGGCCAAAAAAGCAGAAATTCTGCATGGGGGTGTAAACTTTCTGGCACAACTGCACATATATATATATACATATATATATATACATACAGTTGTGCCGGGTGAGTGAGAGTAACAGCACTCTGGCTGAGGTAAATATGGTGCCATCACAGTCGGTAAAGCTCTTTGTGGTGAGTCTCAGTTTCACTGTGAAAGTAAGCTCCATAGAGGATTCACTCTGGCTCCCTCTATGGTTTGAAGCTGAAACAGAAACTGTTTTTCTTGGGATTGTCCTTGAATCAACAAGTTTGAGGAGGTGGTCATACCATCAAATTGTGCCGTGCTTATGCATGCTTCAGCCCTTAGGTCCGGCTCTGTGGCCAGTGTGACTGCATGTAAACTGTGCTTATGCACGATTCACTTCATTGCTACAGCACGCTTCAGAGAGGTGTGCTTGAGCGTAGTTCACTTCATGCATGAACACAGGTGTGAGGCCACAGTATGTACATAATACATAATCCATAACATATGATTGCCACGACCGCTTCTCTTGACAACCATTCTAATCAATGGTGGGGTGTAAGAGCTCTGTCCAAAATGACCTATGCTAAGCAAAAAATGAGACCAGGTTTTGTAAACAGACACTTTGTTGTGATGTAGACGGGCCATGTATGTGTCGACAATCATACTGAAGTGTAGTTCATATTGGAGCTGTGTGACCGCTGGCTGTACTGTCCAGCCGGTGAATGGTACTGCAATGGGGTGAATCATGCTAGAGCAGGGGTTCCCAAATTTTTCAGCCCGTGACCCCCAAAACAAAGGTGGCAGAGACTAGTGACCCCCGCTATCCCCAGAGGTGACTGAAGCATAAGAAAACGTGCGCATAGGACACATGCACTAATAAGGGTATCCAAACATGGGCATTATGACAACACAAAAAAGAACAACAGCCTGAAAACCATGTTATGATTTTACATGTAACAGTTTAATATGAAATAAAAGCAGAATATGTCAAAGTTATTTCTCTGTAATTTGTGAATGAACATTGTTGCAGTCGTGTGCAAACTCAATTTTGGTACAATACTTTCATTTCCACATTAGAACAAGAATAATTCAGTTCAAGTAATAATCATAAACTGTAGCTCTGCGTAAACTTGAACATTGTTGCAGTGCAAGTTAACTTTTTGGGATATATGTTTCAGTGTTTATCTCACCTAATGAAATGGATGGGCACTATGTGTGGAGCACAGAAACTCCATTCTGGGTTTAATTTTGGAGACAGCCACTCAGAGATCATCCTCCACGTTCAGACATGATATAAATTTTTAATAAATGTCAGTGCCGAGAATGTCTTTTCACACAGGTATGTTGAGCCAAACGGCGTTAGTACCTTAGTTGTGGTCTGGGATAGCTGTGGATATTCCCTCTAAACTGAAATCATCTCGCAACCCCCCTCCAACGTCTCGCGACCCCCACTTTGGGAACCCCTGTGCTAGAGTATAGCACGGTTTGAATAGCCAGTGTGATCACGCCCTTAGTTATCTTCAAAAGCATTATGATGCACATTGGTAAATAGTCAAAAGCCATGGTTTGCCAGTTCTGTCCTCCGATTCACATCTTGGCTTTCATTGATGAAATCATCAGTGACATTAATCCTTTCTAAATCCTGTCAGAGACTTTGGATATGTTCTGAGTTATAACTGGTAATAGTTAGACATACCTTGAACCACTTTGGACCTTGCACGACGCCTGAGAAATCCCACCAGCCTTGAAGTGGAATCACCCAGGCAGCATTTGTGGAGTGTGGGTACTGGAAAGCTGGCATCCTCCTTTGGTGTGGGGCCATCAGTTGCAGGATTCTGGAGAGATGAGGGTGTTTTTTTGATAGCCATTTGGTCGGCACAGTCAGAGATGAGGAAAATTAATCAGCTGTAAATATGGGGGCTGTTTTTTTTCTCAGTGGTTAGCATGTTTGTATCGATTTTGATTGGTTAGTGTATGTAAATGTGGAGCCATAAATCCTGTAGGCAGAAGTTCTCTCACCCAGGATCCTGACTAAAGTGTTTGATAGAAATGATTTCTGATCCTCTGATTCTGTTACTGCAGATGATTGCATTGGGTAACATTTAAAGTAATCATGGCAGATTCCTAACATGATGATGAGGATGAAATGATGGCTCATCCGTATCTGACCCATCCTGTCACCACTTGGTCCCATTAAAACAAATGCTGCATTTGTCACTGTGTGTGATTGCTCTCTTCCTCACTTCCTGCTCTGTCCTAGATGAACACAAACAGCCTGCTCCATCTAATCTTGAACCAAATCAAATAACCAGGGATATTTTGCTCTAAATATATTCTGATTTATTATTTTCCCATGGTTCAGCTGGTTTCTGTCAGTATTCAGAGTCCGCCTTCATGGAGCCAATCAGCGTGGAGAATCAGTCTGGGTGGTCCTCTGTCCAACCAAGGCTGAGACAGACAGCAATCCTGGCTTCCTGTGTCTGGATGCAAAGACCTGCCCGAGGGAATTCAAGGACTGTTGATGGGCACCACATCCCAGCCGCCCATCCCCCAACCTCTCTGAAAGACTCACACCAAAGCATGTTTGCTCCTCCAAAGCTGCATGGACTGAGAGTGATGCCTCTTTGATTTTCAGCTCCAGGTGTTCACAACAGTTACACAAAATGAGAGTTCAGAGGTCTCTGGAAGACTGTGACCCATGATTGAAGCTGATCTTTGACATACATTTCAGACACGTATTGAGTAGTCCCTACTTGGTTCTACACAGTTCTTACCTTCTCAGGTTACCAGGGAGAGGAAAACACCTATTTGTTGCTCACTGAATCCTGTATTCCAATGTCCATGTGGCATACGACCCTTTGGCTTTTTTCCGTCCTCTGAGGTCTGACTGGTCATATTATTGGAATGCTCTTCTTTGCATTGACATTGCTGTATTTTTATAATCATGTTGCATTTCTCTCATACTCCGCTTTAAACCTCACAAGCAAAATATTCAGCACCCAGCAGGATCTGAACTGAGCTCCATGTGCTCACCTGTCTCCCACCCTGACATGAAATCAAGTCATTCACATGCTCGGAGCATCCCACCTTCAATTCCAGTCAGCTTCCAAGCAAGAACTTTGTCCCAAACCTGAGTTTGTGAACATTTTAGCAACCTGGCAAGCGCTGATCAGTCATTTCTTTCACACTCATCTCCCCAACTTACTTGTCTCTTGTCCAAGATCAGAGCCTGACGTCTTGCTTTTCACCTGTCCTGAGCCGTGTTAGGTAAGTCAAGTATTTTCTGGAAGGTTAGTCAGCAGACCCATGTCCTTCTCCAGACTTGAGCCACTCACCTGTCAGACACCGACCCCAACCATAGCCTCCTGTCCAGCCTGTTTCAGACCCAGTTGAGCTGATTGTGAACCTTTCCTCTATCACCCGTGTAAACCCCGCCTGTGACATCCCTTAAAGCCCCGTTTCAACCAGGTGGTTTGGTTCAGTTCGTCTCAGTGCACATTAGATGTGCTGTATTAATTCTAACCAGTTGAATGAGCCTTTGTATTGTTTTCCCTTTGTGGTGTGTGCTTCTGAACTGAGCTGAGTATTTGGAGGCTGTAGTTATGCACATTTGCAAAGACAACACAAATTTTATGGCAAATGACAAGTAATACAAACAAACGAAAACCAGTGAAGTTGGTGTGTTGTGTAAATCATAAATAAAAACAGAATACAATGATTTGCAAATCTTTTTTAACTGATATTCAATTGAATACACAGCAAAGACAAGATATTTAACGTTCAAACTGAGAAACTTTATTTTTATATAGAGGCCTTGTTGACTCCTCTCCAAATGGAACAATGTTTATGGTTGTGGCCAAAAAGTTGACTTTTGCTCTCATCACTCCAAATGACTTTGTTCCGGAAGTTTTGAGGCTTGTCTCTGTGCTGTTTGACGTATTTTAAGAAGGCAACTTTGTGGCATTTGTGTAAAAACAGCTTTCTTCTGGTGACTCAACCGTGTAGCCCATTTTTCCCCAAGTGCCTCCTTATTGTGCATCTTGAAACAGCCAGACCACATTCTTTCAGAGAGTCCTGTATTTCAGCTAAAGTTATTTGTGCATTTTTCTTTGCATCTCAAACAATTTTCCTGGCAGTTGTAGCTGAAATATTTGTTGGTCTACCTGACTGTGGTTTGGTTTCAACAGAATCCCTCATTTCCACTTCTTCATGAGAGTTTGAACTCTGCTTATTGGCATCCTCAGTTCCTTGGATATCTTTTTATGGTCTCTTCTTGCTTTGTACATTTCAATTAACTTTTCCTGCAGATCCTTAAACAATAATTTTTCTTTCCTCATGACTCAGAATCTTAAAATGTCAGTGCAGCACTGGATGAAAGATGCACGTGTCTGTCAGGAGCTCAGAAACTCTCAGAGCTTTTATACACACACTGATTACAATCAAATAGATCACAGGTGAGGATGGTTACTTTGAGGGGACATTCAAACACATTTGTGTTGACTTGTGTTCATGTTATCAGGACAAAATCACCAGAGGATGGAAACTTTTGATCAGAGTCATTTGGAAGTTTTTGTTTTCAGTATGATTTAAAAAGAGTAAACAGTTGTTTGTTAATGGCTTCACCCAACCACTAAACATGCGTGACAGAAAAGTTTTTGTGTTATCATTCATATTCTCTGAAAAACAGCCAAGAAATCATAAATTCTGCCAGGGTATGTGAACTTCTGAACACAGCTATACCTCTACAGAGATATATTGCTCCGTTACTTAGTGGTGAGGAATTTGCAAACTTTTTTAACTGTATGATCTTACACACTAGAGATAAAATTAGCAACCTTAGCAACCAGCTTTGGTAGAATCAGTCACCGGCTGCAAAATCTCAGAAAAAACTCTTAGACTCAGTATAAACTTGGACTGCTTTCTCCCTGTCGACCTGCCATAGCTGGTTTCAACAGTCCCTTCAGCTAAACCGGCCACTTGTCTTTCAGACCCTGTTACAACATGGCTGGAAGTCTTTGCCTTGTTTGACCCCTCTTTACCTCTGATGAACAATATGTCCTTACTGACAGGATGTGTGCCACAACTCTTTAAAGTAGCAGTGATAAAATGTTTTCTTAGGACGCCTACACCTGAATCAGACTCTTTGGTCTACTATCTCTAGCCTCCCTTGCATTTCTTAAACTTGTAGAAATCTGTTGCCAGTCAACTTTGTGAGTTTCTTCATAGCAACAGTCCCTTTAAGGACTTTGGGTCTGAGGTCAGAGCTCACCATAGAACTAAAACTGCACTACTGAAAGTAGCCTATGATCTACTCTTAGCTTCATATCATGGTTTTCTTTCTGTACTCACATTGCTCGATCTTAGTGCTGCTTTTGATACAACTTATCATCACATCATTCTGCAGCAGTTCGAAAATCTGCTTGGCATCACTGAAACTACGTAAGCTTGGTTTAGATATTTGTCAGATGGCTCTTGGTTTGTTAATCTGAAGAACAAATCCTCTGTGTGTGCCAGGGTTAGTGATGGAGTCCCTCAGGGTCCAGTGCTTGGTCCAATTCTTTTCATCTTGTATTTGCTTCCTCTTGGTAGTATTATGGGAGAATGCCCTATAAACTCTCATTGTTGTGCGGATGATGCACCGCTGTACTTATAAATGAGACCAGAGAAAACTAGCCACTTAGCTAAATTTGAAGTTTGCCTCAAAGACTTCAGGATCTGGATGAGCTATTCTTGGGACTGCACACCTCAGAGAAAGTTTCCCAATTAATAACTGATAAAGAAGGATTGATTGGTTGAGTATTTTTCTGACCCCACTGGTCTCACTTTCTATCCTCTCTCCATTTCCCACCCTCTGCACTGCACTGCCTGTAAATACTGTTTGAATCCTTCGCTCAGTTACCTGACCAGACCCTGACTCCTGATCTATTGGAGGCTGAAGTCCCTTCACCTCATAGATAAACTCAGAGATCAGAGGTTATAATTGTTGGGAAAGCAGCGCCTCCCATGGTGAGTCGCAGGTTAAACAGCTCTGTCAACACCTCCAAAGCTTCTTAATGAGTACGTTGAGGCAGGTTTGTTTTCTGTGTCCACAGCCACCAGTGCCAAACTGCCGTTTTGTGCTTTTGGAGGGAGTTTACAGCTTGAATTATTTCATAACACACAACAAATTGTTCCAAAAAACAGATTTAATGAGTCCTGTCAGGGTCCTGCAGTGTGTGAATTACAGCCTCAGACCAAGCAGGGGAGCTGGACAGCTCTGTCAGGACAATTTGTAATTTTATAAAGGTTCAGCCTTTTGTTAACCGCCCCCCCAGCTTGTTTTTAATGTTTATTCACGGAGTTAACAAAAAACCCTCAGTGCGGCTGTTTCCACTCTTTCACTCTTAATGTCAAGCTAAGCTAGCTTTATCTCCAGCAACAAAAACATGAGGTTAAGATCCCTCTGGTTGTCATCATTCCCAAAGTGTTTGAGTCTCCCAGCAATGGTCGTTCATTTTTAAAACTTCCTAACATTTTTGTGTCAGAAAAATCCAAAATGTGACAGTAATTAAATGTGGACTCAAAAAGACTAAAAGATCTTTACTCAAAGCAGAATCTGCACTCTGACTCATCATTGATAAACCATGAGAAGGGTGTGGAGGAGAGGTGTTTACTGAGCCTCCATCACTGTCCTGAGAGAAGCCTCCTCTCAACCATCTGTGAACAGGACTAAAGAAAACATACAGTCCTCAAAAATGGAAAATGCTGACACCTCTTGGAGACATATTTTTCTTGGGTTTCATTAAGTTGCATCTTTATCAGATGCAGATCGTGGGCTGAGGCTGCAGGTGAGAGAAAGGGCCTCTGAGCTGATCTGCTGCGTCATGAAGTTTGGCTTTAGAAGGAGGTGACAGGTCAAAGAAAGTGTGAATAACAATACCTGCTGATGGTGTAGAAACAGTTCTCTCTGCAGAGCTGTTGCTGGCCCAGAACTCCAGCCGCTCAAAAGAGAGGTGAATGTTTGAGTGAGATCTCTTGGACCACCTGCACGAGACCCCCGTGGAATAACACAGATGGAAACAGTATGTTCAGCTCACGAAGGCTGTAGTGGTAAGAGCATGTTCAGATCCACACACCCTGCTCCTCGTTTGAACAGCTGGAGACTGGTGAAAGCTATTACACCAAATTACTCTTTCTAAGTGGAGCAGGCAGCAGGCTGTGAAGGTGGGCGAGGTGGGCGAGGTGCTCTGACCGTCAACACGTTGGACAGATGAGAGGAAAACATCACCATTAAACCTGGGCCACTCACGTCTTACGAGCAGCTCCGGACCAAAGTGGAAACAGGTTTGAAGAATGATCGGATCAGGTGTCGCAATCCTAGAACTGCAAATGAGGTGTTTGTTTAGAGTGCTGTTGGTACCCCCCCAGATGGTCACTGGGGTGTATTCACAACTGTGGCTTGTTTTCTTTGTTCTGATTCAGGAGCAAAATTGATACAGTTGTTGCAATTGTCTCTTGGCGTCCAAAGTTGTAAACAGATGCCGTGTGCAAGCAAATTTTTCTCTCATTGGTCAGAAATTGTACCTGAGTGGCGAGGGAGAGCCAAAGGTGTGAAAACGCCTTTAGCCTCCACGTGTCATCACACTATCGCAGTACCATTTAATGACACTAGACCAGGCAGAGCATCTTCAAGCTTTCCTTTAACACTAAATCTTTGAAAAACAACTTTCCAACCATCCAATCACAGATGAGCACTAAGACTTGTGTGACTTTGGACCAAAACCAATGTTTGAGGACAAACTTTCCGTAGCTCTCTTCTGGTTTGTTTTCTTGCTGTTGTCATCATCTGGATATTTCTCAGGAGAACTGGAATGAATGGATTAAAAAGTCTCTGGAAATAAAGTTGTTTATAAACAGTCAGAGAGAAGTACATCATACTTGACATGCCTCAGGCTCTCTCCCAGCCTCTGGGTGACCCAGCTCTGTTTGCATCCTGCAGAGCCACAGTGCAGAGGGGCTCTGGTTTAGCCTGCAGCAGTATACAAAGAGAAACTGACCAGCTGACTTTGTCTACATTTTGTGTAAGCGTTGGTGTGGCTGCTCTGGATGTTTCTGTCTCATTTTCTTTTTTGCACTTGCTTTTTTGTGTTCTAAACACTCTTTCTGTTCACTTATATCCGTTTTTTGCAGGAAAGGCATGAGTTTGCTCAATGGTATTGTTTGTCTGCCCATGGTCTGTGTGGTCTTTTACATGACCTAGTAACTGCCTCAGTTTGATGTGTGGCTCCACAGGAGAACTCTTTCATTGTTTTCGGGGGATTTTGTGGGTCCTCCCTCTACATTTGTAACCCAAACTCATGACAGGGCAAACTGAACAGATTTTGAACCAAAATGTCTAATATTTTCAAGACATGCTCAAGTGTGCCCCATTGTAACAGGGAGCCAGAGGGGTGGGTCTTCCTGGGACAAAGCAACAGTGGACCCTAAGAGACCATTACCCAAGATTTGGCCAATCAAGTCGTGTCATCCCAATCTTCCTTGCACCACCAGTCTCAGTGGAGTGTGCCTGTTAGGGTTAGAGATAAGGTGAGGGTTAGGGTTTACCCTACCTAACCCTACCTCTCCTACCATAGACCCTGCCACTTAGTCTGCTTGACTTTCCTGCTAGGTCTGCATGGCCCTATTTGGACAAAAGATGTCATTTTGGCAGCTCTGCATGGATTTTTCCAAGTACTAGGTCCTTGTCACCAATTCCCTGCAGCCACACTGCAGAGGACAAGGATGGGTGAAACATAATGTTGTAAATGATGTAAAGAGATGCAGACTATTTCTTCCTTAGTAGACTCGGGGGACTTGTGTTTGCGCTGTCTGTAGTTTGGGTAGGGACACCAACTGACACCGTGCAGGTGTGGAAAGTATGAAACCTACATTCTCTCGTGCTGATTCTGTTTCTCTTTTTTCCACATGTACAAAAAGCATAATCCATCCTAGAGCTTCCCTTTTTCTCTAGCTCACAGGGAATGCCTGGTCCCATCATCACACTGGGTCCCCAGGTCATCTCGAGCTCCTGTGCTGGCTCCATTCTCATCTCCCAGACTGATTCCAGTTTCTAGTATCATGTAAACTGGGGTCCCAGCCTGCCAGGTTGGTCCCAAGGCCACTACCCTTAACTGTGTCTTCAGTGTGGTTACCCTCCAGCCCATCCGCTTGAAACGTTTCCTTAGGACCCATTTTATTTTCCAGTTATACTAATAACTTGTGTGAAAACCTGTCAAATACTTCGTATCACTTTTATGCTGATGTTACTATCATCTACTGTTGCTCAAGCTTGTGAGTTGCTGCAGTCAGGTTTTAATGTTGTTCAGTCTCGTTATAGGGAGTTAAGGTTGGTCATAAACACTGATAAAACAAAACTTATGTTGTTTTAACAACGGTCCCACTGACTTTAACTTCTCAAGGAACTGAAATTGAGCTTTTTAAAAGTTACAAGTACTTAGGTTTTATTCTTTAGACTGATTTGTCTCTTAAAGCATATGTTGCTAACTTGGCCTCTAAACTAAAGTTTTTTATTTCAGGGATTTAGGTATTTTATCTTATAAACAAACCCTGCTTCTCCCTCAGAGCAAGGAAAATTCTTGTATCAGCTACTTTTCTGCCTTTGTTGGATGATGGTGATGTAGTGTATATGAGTGTCTCAGCCAAATGCTTACAGTCACTGGACACTGTGTATCATTGTGTGTTGAGATTTGTAATTGGGTGTAGACGTTTCACTCATCACTGTGAATTGTACAAAATCTCAGATTGGCCATTGTTGAAGGTTTGCAGGCACATCCACTGGTTGAAGCTGATTTATAAAGCTCTTCTAGGGTTGATGCCTTCTTATCTATGTTCTTATCTCCAAAGAACAAATAGTCATTATGCTGTGATTTCCTGTGAGGTCTTCAAACTGTCTGTTCCTTGTATTTGCATCGAATTCGGTCAAAGAGCTTTTAGTTTTGCTGCTCCTACTGCATGGAACTCTCTCCAAAGAAACTTGAAAATGGTGGATCTTATTTTGCTTGGAGCATTCAGCTCGGTCTTAAGAGACAGAGTATATGAGTCAATTGGACAGTATCAGTGCTTCTGATTTGTAATCTGTGTGCAAGGCCATTCACTTTATTCTGTAAATCAATTTTCACAATGTAAACTGTCATTTTTTTATCAAGTAATTGTTGTTATTTGTCTTGACGTAATGTTATGTTTTATGATGTGTGCTGCTGCCCTCTTGGCCAGGTCACCATTGCAAAAGAGATCCTGATCTCAATGGGTTATTACCTAGTTAGATAAAGGTTAAATGAATAATAAAAAAGAAATAGCTTGGTTTAACTCTGGTTCCCTCTGGGACTCTTCTTCGTCTTTTGTATCTCCTTCACTTGTCTGGTTTTGTGTTTCCTTACTGGAATCTGTCCCTTAGGAAATGGGTACTGTGATGTGTTGCCTTTCGTCTTCAGTGTGTTGTGTTTGCTGTCTTTATCCTTTCTAATCCACGTGACTCTTCTGAGGGAGACTTAGGGAAGTTTGTAGTCGAAACATATCAATGAGAACAAAATAAATCAGGGGTCTAGTTATGAAAATTGTCTTACTTTTGTATACAGTCAGACCAGATGAGCCTTTTGAGACAAGCGTGACAAATGTTTCACCTGACAGAGAATTAAAGTGTTCAGTTTGATGACAGATCGACCAACAGACAAAAGAGAATCCTTTACCATGAAGGATCACTGCCATACAAACACTGGAACTATCTGTCAGAAGTTTTAAACTTACAGTTTGCAACCTTTTGTGCCAGGAAGTTTTTATACTTACTTAGAAGCTGAGGAATGAACTGGATGTATGGTGTATGAATATGACCAGGCATATGGCGTATGACTATAATCCAAGGTTAGCAAGGGCTTACAATGACTTCTGATTCAGATTCATTTTCATTTATTGACGACGAGTGTACATGTTTCAGTATATAAGACTTTGCCTCTTCGGTACATCCCATCCAAGAAACATAACCTAAAATAGCCAAGAAACCTAAAAGAGACAGAAACAAAATAACATGGGGAGGAAAGTAGTGGGAGAGCCAGTAGTTCACTTTCCTTTCAGCGCTCCGTTTCATTAGATGGGATCATGGATAATACTAGGATAGGAGAGGAGAAAAAAATCATGGTACCAGACTAGGCCCAGGGTTGGGGCCTAGTTTGGGATCTGGAAAAAACACCTCAGCGCAGAAGCACATTCAAGAACCATTGCAACAATAAACTTGAAGACTTGCACATGTGGTATTGGGGAAAGGTCAACCCCAATTCCAGTGAAGTTGAAATGTTGTGTAAAATGTAATTAAAAAACAGAATACAATAATTTACAAATCCTGGTTAATCTATTTTCAACTGAATAGAGCAGTCTCCCTAGTCATATTTTGTTCTTCATAATGTTCCACACATTTTCAATGGGAGACTGGTCTGGACTGCAGGCAGGTCAGTCTAGTAGCTGCACTCTTCTACTACAGAGCCACGCTGTTGTAACAGGAGCAGAATGTGTCTTGGTTTCATTGTCTTGCTGAAATAATCAGCGACGTCCCTGAAAAAGACAAAGTGTCTTGGATGGCAGCAGATGTTGCTCCAAAACCTGTTTGTACCTTTCAGCATTAATGCTGCCTTCATAGATACTGGGACAGTTACCCATGATGCCATAGGCACTAACACCCCCCCCCCATACCATCACAGATGCTGCTTTTGAACTTTGAGCTGGTAACAACCTGGATGGTCTTTTTCCTCTTTTGCCCGGAGGACACCACATCCATGGTTTCCAAAAAGAGTTTAAATGTGGACTCATCAGACCACAGCAAACTTTTGCACTTTGCCTCAGTCCATCTCAGATGAGCTCAGACCCAGAGAAGGTGGCGACGTTAGTGTGTGTTGTTGATGTCTGACTTTGTCTTTTCATGGTAGAGTTTGAACTGTCACGTGTAGATGTAGTGATGAACTGTGTTAACTGACAATGGTTTTCTGAAGTGTTCCTGAGCCCACGTGCTAATATCCTTTACACAATGATGTGGGTTTTTAATGCAGCGCTGCCTCAGGGGTCAAAGGTCACGGCCATTCAATGTTGGTTTTGGGCCTTGCTGCTTATGTGCAGAGATTTCTCCAGATTCTCTGAATCTTTTGATGATATTATGGACTGTAGATAATGAAATCCATCAATTCCTGCAGTTTCAAATTGAGGAACATTGTTCTTTTTTTTTTTTTTTAAGTTATTTTTTGGCTTTTTGTGCGTTTATTGGATAGAGGAGGACAGTGGGTAGAGCAGGAAAGGGGGAGAGAGTGGGGAGTGACATGCAGGAAACAAGCCACAGGCCTGATTGGAACCAGTGCCACCCGCTTGAGGGCAAACCTCATGGTACGCAGCCATATCCACTAAGCCATCTGCACTCCAGAAACATTGTTCTTAAACTGTTGGTCAACTATTTGCTCACGCAGTTGTTGACAAAGTGGTGAACCTGGCTCCATCTTTGCTTGTGAAGGACTTTCCCTGTCTTTTGTTAACCCTGTCCCAGTTTTTAAGAATGTGTTGCAGGCATCAAACTTAAAATGACTGAATATTTGCGTAAAAAAAAACAAAAAAAAAAAAAAAACAGAGTTTATCAGTTTGAACAATAAATATCTCGTCTTTGTATTGCATCAAATTGAATATAGGTTGAACAGGAGTTGGAAATCACTGTACTCTGTACTTCTGGTTGACAAGCTCATGTCCACACCACGACCAAATGAATGCAGAACATTCCTGAGGGCATGCTTTTTTTCAGTTAAGTTAAGTCATACTTTGTCTTCTAGAGGAGAGAATTTAACATTTAAAGTCAGAAAATGACATGAAACATATCATCTGTGCTGCAGTGCTTCAATGTGTCTCTAGAAGACACGTCTGAATCTGGGACTGGAGCTGTTCAATGAGCTTCCATGTCATAAATTTGGGCGGATCGGTTGTGACCCAGTAAACTGTGATCTGTTAGAAGAGAGGCACTCATTGGCAGTAAACAGCAGCATTCTTCAGTGTTCAAAAATGCTGCGGCCTGCCACAAACAGGAACATGAATGTGGAAAAGTCCAAGTAGAGTCAAACCCAAGATCGACAGCTGAGTCATCAGGTAATTATAGTTCCCACACCTACTCCTGTAAAAGACATTTGTTTACATGTTTTCACCTGAGGCCATGTGAGAGAAAGGTGACTCTCCTCCTCATGGGCGGGGCTTCACAGACACTCGATTAAATAACTGCCAATTACTTCTGAGCAGAGACAGACTTCTTGCTGAATGAAGGAGTGAAGCAGGCTGTAACTCCTGCTGTAACGCTTGCATCATGCTGGCTGTGATACAACCCACTGGCTTCGCCCTGTGCAAAGCACAAACAAACAAAAGGTGCATTGTTGTGCTCCGTCATTCACCAACCATGTGACTTCATTGAGGCCACCCGTAAAATGATTTGCATGTTATTATTAGGACTGTACAATCTATTATGATAACCTGTTTTTCATTCCAACAGCACATAGTGAACATAGCTGGACGCAGTAATGCTGTGTGTAAATATAACAGTCATGGTGTAGCAACATATGAGTCAAGCTGTTCATTACAAAGAGGCAGAAAATGACCTTTGAAGTGATTATCTCATCCTGCTCACACTCACTTCTCCTGTCTCCTGGAGCTTTGTAGTTTTATACATTCTGCACTGTCGACTGCAGACATAATCATCCCTCTGTTTCCACTGTTAACAGCATCTTTAGAGGCTCTGAATGGACACACACACACACAAACACACACTCACACAGACACTGCTGTGCCAGATGAAACATGTGATGTGGGGTTGTGCTGCCTGTGTGTGGCTCTGAGGGATGAACACACCAGAGATAATGCACTTTTAGTGGAAGTATAAGTCTCCATGGGAAGGGTCACACTTGGTCTCACCCTTTCTGGGGGACACCACGCAGAGCGTGTTTGACTTTGTGACAGCTGAAGAGAGCAGTGAGCTGCTGCACTACCAAAGTGCAGAGTGATTCTGCAAACAAGCATACAGAGACAACAAACGTGAGACATCTGGGGCATGTTAGCATAGTGTCTTATAAAAAAAGAGAAGGAGCTCTCAGCTGATCTTCAAAGAAAACCACTGCCCTATGTTTTTACTCTGACCTACTTAAAGAGCAAATGACAGAACAAAAGAATAAAAGGCAAGAAGAGAGAGTCCAGACAGCCAACACTCAGTCTGAAGAAGCGCTGAAGAACAGAGTCCAGGATGACAGCGAACAGCAACAACATGCTCTTCGGCCTCCTCACTGCTTCACAGACTGAGCACCTCTCCGTGCTGTATTTGATATGATTGAGTGACACATCCTGTCACAGAGGAGAGCTGCCTCTGGTCACTATGAGGGCAGATGTCACATTGATCAGATCAACCTCAGTGTGAACAAGGAAACAAAGACTCAAGACTGGTCAGGCGTAAAGGAGTTGAAATGAAAATAAATACATCTTTGGCAACATTTTAGAATTGTAATAATTTAGTAATTCTTTGTGCTTTTCATCAAAGAAAGTTTCTTTAATTTCTTTAATTGAGCATCCATTTACACTCATGCTTCTTTTGAAAATAATTCTCGTGCACTTCTGTTCCTCCTGAGCTTTCAAAGCTCAGGGTGTCAAACTCAAATATGCTCAAAGTGGGCCAAAATTTAAAACTTGAGAAAAGAAACACTGACAATTATTGAAAAAATCTTTCTCCAGACACAACAATGAACCTTTTCATATAGACAAAAAAAAGATACTCTGCACCAACTTAAAAAAAATACTCTTATTTGTTAAACCAGACATTTTAAGTTTTTCTAGAATTTAATTCCTGTTTTGGTTGAACATAAAAAATTGATGCAAGTCAATCAAAATTGTAATTTGGTCAAAGTCCTAAATTTAAATTTACACAATGTGAAAAGATGATTCACTATAAAGACCGTTCACTTTGTTTCAACTTAATTTTTCCCTTTGAACAAACTTACTTTATATTTATAACTCTGTCTAAATTTATTTTGTACTTTGGAGAAAACAAATTAAAATACTCCAATGTTGTTGCAAATAATTAATTAGGTTTCCTCAAGTCATTTCTTTTTTGAGTTAATACAATTTTATTTGACTCAATTTATTTCCTCTAGTTACAAACATAAGTGTTATCAAATGTACTGATAGTCATTTCCTTTTATAAAACACCAATTGTATCATGAACAAATGCTGAATACAAAAGTTAGGAAAAAAATTCCTTGAGATAACACTTAAAATTGTTGTACTCTGTGTTAAATTGAATTTTGAATCCAATGACGCCATCTAACATTTGAAGGAAATACGTAACAAAACAAAAAAAAATCAGCAAAAGAAAAATAATGAAGTCAACTGTGGTCTTTGCTATTTGATTAAACTTTGTACCACGAAAGCACAAGTCCTGAGCATGTTTACAGGCATGACAATGACAGGGAAACAAGAAACGGAGAGAAGAGGAGTGGAACCATGCGGAGTCATAGGTTTTTTTTTTTTCTTATTTAATGTCAGCTGTGAGTTTTGCCAGTCCAGAACCCATGAATTCTGTTTACTGCAACCTACAGACATTATATGCCCGTGTTTATTTATGTGTAACACCCGTGTAACACTTTTAATACTGCCTGTAATTATTGCTATTTGAATCAACTGTCACCCTTGTAACCTTGTATATAGATAAATTGTTGAAAACTATTTTATTTATTTATTATAATGATTATTATAATTATTATTTTCTCCTCTTGATTATGTAAGTCTTATTCTAGGTTCTTGATATTATCCTGGGCTGCTATCCTAACTGCTCTTATCTTATCCTAGCTTATCTTATACGTCTTTTAATGTGCTGAAGAGTGCATGAAATCCTGTCAGGGGCCCTCTAGTCTAAAACTGATTACTGAATCTGGGTAGAGCTGTCCTTGGGGAGCCGCACGGGGCGAGGTCCCTGAACTCCTGAAATTTAAATCAGGATAAAGCACTGCCATTTTATTAACGAGTCTGTGTATGCGCTTCTCTCTACACTGCACGCAGTTTCCCATATTGCAAGACCTGGTGAGATGACTTGGGAACCTATTAATGTGAGGGACCGAAGAACACCCTTTATTAATGACATTAATGAATATTGACCATTGCCTCATATCCCGGAAAAACTATAGTTGATTACTGGACCACAGACTTTCCAAAGAACACATTCCATGACGATCAGATTCAGTTCTAGATTCAGTGGATGGTAGATCTACTGGAGGCCAGCTCAACTCCTTGGCCACACACCTGCAAACCACTGGTGATTATAAATCCCCCTGAAACCTACTGAGGGAATGGCATCTATGTAGAACTTCAGAGAAGTGGGATAATGTTAACAGAAGGGCATGCCACACCAATTATTGCATAAAATTTACCACGACCAGAGATCAGGGGTCAGTTTCACAAAGCAGGTTTAGTGAAAACTCTGAGTCTATTAACCCTGAAATGAGGAAAACTCTGAATTTTCCGTTTCACAGATCGAGGTAACTCAAACAGAGAAAGAGGAGTACCTCAAGTCTGTTTCACAGAGAGAGGTAACTTCAGCTCTCGGTCAGTTACCGTAGTAACAGACGCTATGAAACTAACCTGGTTGGGACCAGGTTTTTGTCAATGAACCTGGAGTTTCTCTCTGTCTCCGCCCTCTTTCAACCACACACCATGTTTGATTTCCTCATTCTTTCAGTCAGCGGACGAGTTTTGGAGTAACACGGCTCTGCTGTCTGTTGTTTAAGAAACATACAAGTCCACTTTTGTCACAAACGTAGCATGTCCTTTTGACAATCAACTCGTTGATGAAGGTAGAGCATTACTGCGCAGGGAAATTAAGATTTTTAATATTTTTCGGGATATCTTCAGAGCGCGTGCATAGATGTTCTGACATTTCCAGACAATTCTCTTTTTAAACGTTACTGTTTCACATCACAGTCCATCATTTACAGACACAACCTAATCTGCCTTTACATTTGCAACATTACCAGCCATAATCATGCTCTCACATCCCGAAGATATTGTGTATTGTGCTCCAATTTTTTTGTTAATGGAAGGGTTTTTTTTGTGTTTTTTTATATCGGAGATACAAGTCGACTGTATGCTTGTTGTCAGAGGTGGAGTTGCAGGAGCACCACATGTTTCACTGGCATCTGCTTCTTTCTGTTTGCTGAGTAAAAGTCTGTGTTAGTTTAAATAGGATTAATTATTTAACAGAACCTGATACATATGAGAAGACATTTATGTGTGTCCAAACAGCATTATGATGGAGATAAAACAACTGCACAGTCAAAAAGCCACGTAATATTTATTTTATAATGTAAAACATGATCAAAATGAGGTAAACCTGTGAGATTATGTGGAGGTCTCACCTGTTTGAACAATGTTTTTAGATTTCATCTTAAATTTCAGCCAAATGCGCTTCTCCGCCGCAGGATTGCACCTAAATAAAATAAATGAATGATCTACATTCAGCAGTTTTCCCTGTAATATTACTGTGATTGTCGGACTGTTAACGAGGGGCTAAAAATCACAATTTACAAGCCTGGACTGCTGTCTAGAGGTGTTGTAGGTGCCAATGTGAACATTGAACCTCTTTACCTGCGGGGTAAAGGGTGGAGCCCCACCAGGAACCCTCTTCCGACTGCGGACCACTACCTCGGACCAGGGAGTCCAAGCAAGAGGGCTACTGACAGGAGGAGGACACCGGCTCCCACGAGACGGTGTCCCTCAGTCAGTGCAGCGGCAGCGCAGTGTGGTTGTGGCTCATCGGTCTGCGTGGTCTCCAGCCAGCTGGACAACGCCGGGGCCAGCAGAGCGTCCCTCCTCTGCAGTTTTTCGGGAAGCTGTGTGATGTCCTCCAGGAGATCAGCAATCTTTTTCTGGGCTTTGTCAAGCTGCCATCCCACCTCTGCAGGTAAGGATGTGTCCATAGCGATGGCCAGCGGCGGATTAAGGTAGTCATGGGCATAGGCTATTCTAATTGTGGGCCCCCATGCTCTCCCATACACAAGCTCCAAGTACACCAACACTAGAGTAACCGCCTTTAATGGTAACAATTATACTAATGGAAGGTATTCAACAGTGTGACTACGCAGTGCTGTCACTGAAAACATTTTCACCGGCAGCGTGCGCACACACACATCAACATGCAGGCATGAAAACGGGTCAGGGGGGAAAAAAAGGTGAGAATTATGAAACCCCTCTAGGGGGGTCCGGGGGCATGCTCCCGGGGAAAAATTTTGAATATTTTGCACTGAAAAACTCAATCTGGTGCATTTTGAGAGAAAAATCAATAATGAATGAATTATTATCTGCATCATATCACAGCAAACTCCAGAGTCCTTTTCTGCCTCTTTTCTCCTCATCTGTTCCATTGTTTCTCTTTCGTGAACATTTTGGACGACCTTGACCAGATTTTGTCTGGAAACCAGAAGTTAAAAAAAAAAAAATTGAACAGAAACAGCACCCTCTGCAATCGTGTTCAGCAGTTTAATCTGACGCACTGATGGGCAAAGAGAGAGAGAGAGAGGATAGCAGAGCTGTCTGCTGTTGATTGACGTGCAGATTGATCTCATCCAATACACACACAGTTGCGCGGAGAGAAACAGACATTAAACGTTGGCTGAGGGAGTAAATGACACGATCTCACACTGATCACTGACAAAAGGACAGTAAACCATTCAAATCCCTACCATCCTCTCTCACTTCTGGTGTTCCCCAGGGTTCTGTTCTCGGCCCCATCCTGTTCATTATCTGTTTCCTCCCCCTTGGCCGTACTTCGCAGATGCAAGATTATTTTTCACTGCTATGCAGACAACACCCAGCTCTACCTCACCACCAAACCCACTGCCACCCTCCCTCCCACTTCCCTCTGTGCCTGTCTGTGTTCTCCTCCAACTTCCTGAAACTGAACTATGACAAAACTCAGGTTCTCCTCATAGGCCCCTAATCCACTCTCTCAAAAGCTGACAGTCTCACCCTCACAATCGATAACTCTTCTGTCGCCCCCTCCCCGCAGGTCCAGAGTCTGGGTGTCATCCTTGACACTCCTCTGTCACTCCACACCCACATCAATAACATCACTCGGTCCGCATACTTCCATCTACGGAACATTAACCACCTCCAACACTCCCTTTCCCCCAACAGCACCACCACTCTGGTCATTCTCTGGTTACATCTCGCCTGTACTTCTGCAGCGTTCTTCTGTATGGTCTCACCCTCAAGTCCCTCCACAAACTTCAACTGGTACAGATTGCTGCAGCCTGGATCATCACCAGGACCCTGTTTTCCACATCACCACATCACCCCTGTTCTTCAGCAACTGCACTGGCTTCCCATCACCCATCGCATCACTTATAAAATCCTGCTCCTCACCTTCAAAGCCCCCCACAATCTCACCCCTCCATACCTCACCGATCTCCTCCTCATCAACAAACCCAGCTGAACCCTCAGGTCTTCATCCTCCCTCGGCCTCAACATCCCCCCAGCTCACTTTACCACCATGGGGTCCAGGGCCTTCAGTCGCTCTGCCCCACTCCTGGAACTCCCTCCCGCCCGACATCTGTGACATTGACTCTATAACTTCTTTCAGATCCCACCTCAAAACCCATCTATGCAGCCAAGCTTACTCACTGTGACTGTTTCCCATCTTAACCTCTGTAATTCTTTTGATCTTTTATATTTTGAATTATTCCTGGAGTGTTTTTTAAATTTGTGCTGTGTGGCGTCCTTGGGTGCCCTGAAAGGCACCTTTAAATAAAATGAATTATTATTATTATTATTATTATTATTGTTATTATTACTACTATTATTATTCCAGTAAGTGCTTGTATAGATAAGGAGAGGTTATTGTGTCTTTCAGTAAAAGGGGGCCAGCCAACTTTAACCAGAATAGTAGTGGATACGATGCCAAATCATAATCAAGTGTCATCACAACTTCAGGAATGCTTTGTTATATTGACACAGAATGAAACGCTAGAATAACAAACGTGCAAAGTCACTTTTTAAAGCACTGAATGGAACTGAGAGGAGAGAGCACAATCTCCAGTGTTAGCATCTCTGCACAGCATTCTTCTGCCTGTTAACTTTAACATCTGTTAAAACTCTTGCAGGATGCTTGGTCCAAGTCAAAGACTGAACTACATCCCATGATCCAATCAGACCTACATTACTTTTTTTCTTTCAGACATGTTTTCAGGATTATTTTCTGTCACAGCCTGGGCAGTTTCTCTGGCAGCTCTAGTTTGGGGTCTAAGCAGCACAACATGACGGTCTGCAGATCGACTTGCTCAGCTCCACTGGGACCAGGAGAGGCCCTTCATCATGTGTTCATTTGCACCGCTCCACCAGATCCCGTCTGTTCCAGAGTGTGAAGGAGTGGGTCCTGTGAGGAGAGTGGTTCTTATGCAAGAGCGCTGTGGCCTGGTTACGCTGCTGTTGTGTAAGTCCTCCCCTGAAAACCTTATTTATCTTTAAGCAATTAGGTCATTTCATTTTCCACATCCTCCCTCAACCTTTGACCTGTGCCCCCCCATCCCGTCCCTCCCCTGTGGTCCGTACCACCCTGCAGTGAGCCTTGAACCACTCTGCAACAGTTCACTGAGGCCGGTGATGGGTTAAAGGGAGGTTTAATGTCTGTTTAACTGGATAATGTCTCCAATGGAGTTGCGTGAAAAAAAGGCACAAAGAGGGACCATCGAAATAATTTTATTATCTATCCAAACAGCAGATGTTATCCAGGAGAGGCGCAGGGAGACAAAGCCTTCTGCATTTGATAATCGTAAGTCAAGCGCAGGGGGACTCAGACTCCTTTTAGGTCAGGGGCCACATGCAGATGGTTTTTACACATGTGCATCAAAACTCACAGATCAGTGTGTTGGAAAAGGCACAAAGCATTTGGTAACAGGGACCTGGAGCATTAGAGTGTTTTACTTTATAATCAAACAACAGCATCAAAGACAGGTAAAGAGATCCTCCAGCCCTCTTTTATAAATTATAAAATGTCTTTCAAAAATAAATATGCATCAAAGTTGTGTCCATGCATAAACCATACAAACTCCAGCACTGAAGCTGCTCCCCTTTCTTATTTTTACACTCTACAAAGTTGTCCAGCTGGCTGTAGTGGAGCCAGCTTTGGCCCACAGGTCGTATTTTTGACACCCCTGGGTTAGAACTAGCAGAGAAGAAGTTGTGAAAGACAACTGCACACCAAGGTGATGGACATAATGGATGATCTTTCTCTGCTCCACGGGCTGCAAAAGCATGTGTTTCTGAATCAAACAGCTGATCAGAGCAGCCTCATCAGTGAAATACAGCCCTGACCTTTTTGATTTCACCAGCACAGATTCAGCTATGCAGTCTTCTTCTGTCTTTCCACTGAAAACTGGAGTATTGAATCCTCTCCTTTGTGATATCAGCTGTAGTTACAATCCTCTGACAGACCACTGCCCTTTGGATCAGATAAACAGAGCTGTGATCAAAGCTGTGATTAATTTCCATGGACTTTTTAAAGTTTGATTGTTGGAAGAAGCTGTTAAGATCACAACAGTGTTAACAGATGTGTGATTCTGGAGTCAGCAGCTGGAAAAGATCGATGTGTTTGTTTTTCTGTGATTGTAAGAATCATTATGTAACAGCTGACAGGAACATCTGGGTCAGGGTGGAACAGAGGAAAGAAATATCAGGGTCTAATTCCAGCTTGATAAGTGAGCAAGAACACATATTCACTCTTACCGCTCAGTGCGACCATCCATGATGCGGTCTGCATCAGTGTGACCCACATGGAGGGTGTAAAGTACTTCAGGTACCTGTGTGAACACCCGCAGCAGAACTGAGCATATAAAGGCCAGGAAGCCCAAGCATGACTGTTTGGGGCAACAATTCCCTCATTGGAAAAACCAAAGCCTGTCATCAATGGAGGGAATCTCATTAGAGAGACATATGAAGAGGAAATATGAGGGTCTGCAACTAGCTGCAACCCAAAATTCCACAGTGTTGGGCCCAAGATGACAACAATCACCCTCAGAGTTCCTCAGACACAGACACAGACATCTCCACAGTTTGAGACTGGAGAGGTTGGAACAATCTGTCAACAGTCCTGACCTCAACCCCACTGAATGCTTGCAGTGAGTGTGAGCTGCTCAACTTGTCCAACATACAACGTTCGGCCGTTGTCTCTTGTCATCTCGTATCTTCTTCTCATGTCTACACTGATTTTTCACCTAAAGAAAGCACTGGAGCCACCTCAGTATTTACAAGCCCAACATTGATGGGCAAGCTTCCCCGGTCTGTCCCCAAGCTCATTCCCAAGCCAGTCCCAATGAAAACATAGTTGTCATCTTTAAATGTCACTGGCAGCTGTTGAGTTAGCGGCGCTATAAACTGAAATTAATGAACTACAGGTTCTGCTTGAGATGTTTTAGTAAATTAATATAATAAATAAATCTGTTCCTGTTCATGAGATGTTCCATAGGATTATAACGATGAAGCAGTTATGGTAGGATGGAGAACAGGAACAGGGCAGAATTAGGAGGGTAAACGGCCAAAGAAGAGAGTGAGCTGTGGTGTGAGGAGAACCAGAGGAGAACAGTGCAGGGGTCCGTTTCACAAAGCAGGTTTAGTGAAAACTCTGTGTCTATTAACCCTGAAATGAGGGAAACTCTGAATTTTCCGTTTCACAAATTGAGGTAACTCAAACAGAGAAAGAGGGGTAACTCTAACCTGTTTCTCAAAAAGAGGTAACTCCAGCTCTCGGTCAGTTACTGTAGTAACAGACGCTGTGAAACTAACCTGGTTGGGACCAGGTTTTTGTCAATGAACCTGGAGTTTCTCTCTGTCTCCGCCCTCTTTCAACCACACACCATGTTTGATTTCCTCATTCTTTCAGTCAGCGGGCGAGTTTTGGCGTAACACGGCTCTGCTGTCTGTTGTTTAAGAAACATACAAGTCGACTTTTGTCACAAACGTAGCATGTCCTTTTGACAATGAACTCGTTGATGAAGGTGCAGCATTATCAATATTAATATTTTCAATATTTTTCGGGAGATTATCATTAGAGCACGCATGGATGTTCTGACATTTCCAGACAATTCTCGTTCTTTTTTAAACATTACAGTTTCACATCACAGTCCATCATTTACAGACACAATAATCCGTCTTTACATTTGCAACATTACCAGCCGTAGTCATGCTCTCACATCCCAGCAGATGTTGTGAATTGTGCTCCAATTTTTTGTAAATGGCAGTTTTTTTTTTTGTTTTTTTTTAATAATAATATTGGAGATGCAAGACAACTGTATACAGGTTTAGAAGACATTTATATGTGTAAACAGCATCATGATGGAGATAAAACAACTGCACAGTCAAAAAGCCAGGTAATATTTATTTTACAATGTAAAACGTGATCAAAATGAGGTAAAACCGTGAGATTATGTGGAGGTCTCACCTGTTTGAACAATGTTCTTTTATTTCGTCTTAAGTTGCTGCCAAGTACGCTTTCCCCCGCAGGATTGCATCTGAAAAAAATAAATGAATGATCTACATTCAGCAGTTTTCCCTGTAATATTACTGTGATTGTTGGACTACATTTAAACTTACGTATTGACCAGAGCAGCGATGTTCTCTCACACCGTCTCCCTCTCTTTTGCAGCTGCTGTTGTGTTGCACTTTTTTCCTAAAATCATGTTAAAATTCTCTGTGTGAGCACATTAAGATTTCCAGTTCTCGCGGGGTAAAAAAAACGCCGCCCTCCGCTTCCCCGTTGCCATGGTGACTCGTCGAATCAGGGCTCCACTAATGCTGTCTTTTTACAGCGGTGATGCACGCGCGTAACTCCAGGTGAAACTACTCCGAGTTGATCAAACAAACTCAAATCAGCTGTTCTGGAACAGAAAACTCAGAGTTTTCTTTCCCAGAGGAGATTAACTCAGAGTTCAGGGTTTAACTCAAAGATTGTTAAACCTGCTTCGTGAAACGGACCCCAGGTGTCTTGATGAGTGGCCACTGTTAGCTGGAGATATGTAGCCTAATACCACGGTTTTGATGTCAAAACTAAGCAGTAAGTATAGGTGCTGAGCATAAGCTGTTTAGTTGTAATTCTGATTTAAAAAATCAGGACTTGCAGTCAGTGCTCAGTTGGTGTTTATGTTTTGAATGAATCTCTGACAAGTTCTTGTTAATACCTGGCACTGGGAGCCGGGCTTGGGCCATCACTCACAGTCAGTCTTGCCTGATCTGGAGAATACAGAAATAAAGTCCTGTTTCCTCACCTGCACAAAATAAACTCCAGCATGAAAGCTTACTTTATCTTTCTTCCTATTGGGGAGGGAGTGGACTTGATGTCCTGTTAAACGAGCATGTCTGCATCCAGCAGAAACACAGTATTCAACTATCTCAATGAATGGTCAAATTAAATAGTACACTTGAAGAAACACAATAAACATGACTCAAAATGCCCACTCCCGCTCTTTACCTCCTATCATACACATTGGATAAGAGCCAAGTCAGAGAAGGCCGGTCTCCTTTGTTCCATCAAGTGACACAGTGTTGGAAAAAAAATAGTTGTTTTAACAGCTTTACTGAAAACAGACACTTTCCCTCTTAATTTGTATTTTTCTGTTGTATAACATAAAATCAATGTCTGACTTACTCTACAGCAACTATCAATCAATCTTTAGAGTGAATTCACTCAAAAAGAACCTGCATTATACTCTTTAACAGCAGGATAAAGTCTTTTGTCAAGACACATCGTTCAACACACAAAAAAACAACCAAACAAATTATCTCACGTTCTGTGTTGAATTCACATTAGTGTTTTGCGATTTGACTACTCATTTCCTTTACAATCATGTGCATCAACCTTTCACAAAAATGACTGTTAACTGCTATATGGCATTATTGTGTTAGTTTAAGTTGCACAAAATAAGCTGCTATTACAATCCAAGTTTCCCCTGTAGTTGATTAATGTACGAACCTACCTACCCGTCTACCTACACTGTTCAATATAACTTATAGTTTAAACATAAAAATATGATGTAAAGGGCTACCTTAAAATTTTATGTTAGGTCAAAAAATACATGTTGTTATTCCCACACACACAGAGAATTTATATTTCAATATGAGGTCTTGAGTCAACTCTTCCTAGTTTGGTTTATTTAGACTTGTTTTTTGACCTAACTACTTTTAAAATTGTTTGAAATAGCTAATCTATTCCATCTCAAGTGAACTCATCACTTCTGTAAACCAATGTTGTTGAGTCAGCTGGTCTGTGCTGTGGTTCTCAGGTTCACTGAAAAAAAAAACTTTGTTGAAGTTACTTAATTCAATAGTGGACATTGGTTGCACACATAGCATTTGCTTCGGAAGAAATGACCACGGCTATGTTAGATCAACACTATTCATTTATGTTCAATCAACACAAATATTTTGTGTTGAAACTAAATTATTTAAATGTCATTCAAATACATGAATAAAATGTTTTGATCCATTTAATCCAACATGATTTGATCACATTTTGTCAACACAATCAAGTCACCTTTGTTCCAACATTGTTTCATCATTGTTATCCTACACAGCAAAAATGACAGTGTATATTGTTGTATTATATATATTATTATATATTGCATTGTATTATATTGTTGTGTATTCTTTTAAAACACTGGATGATCTTAGCCACCGTGCTGCAGCTCAGTTTCAGGGTGTTGGTAATCTTCTTGTAGCCTTGGCCATCTTCATGTAGCACAACAATACGTCTTTTAAGATCCTCAGAGAGTTCTTTGCCATGAGGTGCCATGTTGGAACTTTCAGTGACCAGTATGAGAGAGTGTGAGAGCTGTACTACAAATTTGAACACACCTGCTCCCTATGCACACCTGAGACCTCGTAACACTAATGAGTCATATGACATTTTGGAGGGAAAATGACAAGCAGTGCTCAATTTGGACATTTAGGGGTGTAGTCTCTGAGGGGTGTACTCACTTTTGTTACCAGGGGTTTAGCTATTAATGGCTATATTTTGAGTTATTTTGAGAGAAAAATAAATGTATACACAGACTACTTTTCATTGTGTCAAAGTGTCATTTTGTCAGTGTTGTTCCATGAAAAGATATACTTAAATATCTGCAGAAATGTGAGGGGTGTACTCACTTTTGTGATACACTGTACCTGTGTGGGACCGACAGTGAGCAGACCAGGGCTGAAAGTGTTTGCATATTTCATTAAACTCAGCTGCTCCTGCTAACAGGCTCCAAGGAGAGAATTCTGTAACAAACATGAACTCTGTATCTGCCTCTCTCTCTCACGCTTTTTCACACACACAAACAGTATATACATGTGTATAACATAGATAGAAGCCAACTAGACTGTTACTTTATTCCTCAGCTGAAACATCAACAGTTTCCACTTTTGATCTTTCTCTATGGTATCTGTGTGTGTGTGTGTGTGTGTGTGTGTGTGTGTGTGTGTGTGTGTGTGTGTGTGTGTGTGTGTGTGTCTGGTTTCCAGATGAGTGCGATTATATTGTTACCAAACTCTGCAATTATATAATTTCCAGGATTTACTGCAGAGAGATTGCGGGCTGCGATTTCCCAGGGTCCAATTTTTTTCTTTCTTTATTACTTTTTTCTTCCTCTCAGGCACGACTCTGTCAGAGTGGACATGATCTGAGATGATGTATGTTGCTGTGAGAACACACATGAACATCTTAATGGGATGGAAAGAACATCACATTATCCTGCACACAGACCACATGAGCTTCCTGAAGTGATTACCTTTCAGCATGACCAAAGGGCTATATTTCAATGAAATGCTGTTCTGCGTGTTTGTGTGTATGTGTGTATGTAAGTGTATTCTCTGTGTTTTTTGAGGACTGTAAACTCTTGTCAGACTAATGCGCCTGTCACTCTACATGGTCCAGCTCATTTCCTGCCCGACTGCTATAGGCTCAGACGGCTATGCTCTCATACAACTATAGACTGAACTACTAAAGGCTCCGGCTGCTACAGGCTCAGAGCACTAGGCTCAGGTTGTTTTAGGCTCAGACTACATTATGCTCAGAGGACTGCAGGCTCAGATTTTATAGGCTCAGACAGTGCAAGTGAACCTTGATCAGACCCATGGCACTTTCTCTCCATTGGGGGAGTTGTGCCTTTGGGCTGAACACCTCAAGCACAAGCATGGAGCACATGGACGCATCAAGGACATGAGGCATTATCCATGATAACGTACTTGTGTGACCAGCGCTGGGGGGGGGGGTTAAGGGTTGAGTAAAGCACAGTTTGAATGGCTAGCATGACCAGAGGCCTGGAGATATAAGCTGGATATTCTCTCAGCCTGAGAACTTCAGGAATAACCCTGGATTTTCCGTCCTATGACACCGGTTCACTTCTTGCTCTGATAAATCTCCATGGTTACTGATGCTGAAAGGCTAACCTGCTCTGGAGCAGGTTAAGATCTGGATCAGAGATCAACGAGGACAAAAGCTCCACCTCCTGACCAATCAGCTCTCTTAGAAAATGACCTGCCCGTTCTTTGACGATCCCGCTGTAGTTGGCGTGCAGTTCGCTCAGGAGAGGGAGAGTTTTTAAGAAGAAATAAAATCCTTTTGATGTCCCCATGACGACCTATATAAGATACAGATTTTCATAAGATGAGCTACGTTTGTGAACTAATGGAGTCATAAGTTACAAATGACGCACCGCTGTTACACACACCTGAAATATTGAAGTTAATAATTCACACACAGCTTAACTGCAGAGACATGAATTTATGGATAATTAAAGCTTTTTTTACACAGTTACTGTGAGAAATTAATATTTAAACTCAAAACGCGCTCACATGAGCTCAGGGGAAGAGCTGTGCTCCAAACCTGTGTGTAATCAAGTGAAATTAATGATCAGAGTTCTATTAATGTTCAAGGAAATAATATTGTAGAATCTCTCAAATTTACGCACTAACTGTGGCAACAGTGTTGCTTTTGTCCTGGATGATGTGTTTGAATTAATTTTTGAAGAATATTCTGCCAAAGATACAGATTTGGACTCAGTTACATCTGTGGACTGATTGAGTCACATGTTACAAATGTAACACTTCACAGTCTGGTTCATCTGAAATAATGAGGTTTATGATAATAGTGGTGGTTTAACTACAGAAACATGGATCCACAACTACTCGTCACAGTGAGAAATTAATATTCCAATAAATAAGTGCTCACATAGGGAACTGATCCTCTAAATAACCTAACTTAAAATATAAAAAAACAAAGGAAGGAAACTGTGGAAGAGCTCTGCCCCAAATCACTGCGCTGTAATAAAGTGAAATTATAAACAGATAGAACTCTGATCATTATTTTAATAAATCTGAGTGGAACAGGGAGCTAGTGTGTGTTTTCAGAATAGGGGTGATGTGATCATGTTTGTGGAAACCTCATCAGGATCCTGGCAGCACTGTTCTGAATGTGCTGCAGTCTCTGGATGCTCTTCTCCAGAGATCCCAATGAGGAGTGCAGTAGTCCAACCTGCAGGAGACAAAAACGTGGACGAGCTTCTCTGCATCTGCCAGGGTGAGTGTTGGACGGAGTTTGGCGATGACCCTGAGGTGGTACAATGATGTCCTCCAGAGGTGTTTGATGTAGGTGTCAAAGGTGAGATGAGGATCTGTCCACATCTGTCCTGGTTAGTGACGGATGTGGACAGTGGAATATTTTGGCCAGAGAAGGTGATGCTGGTGATGGTGGAAGAGCGGAGCTGATGTGGTGTGCCAACAAGGCTGGTTTCTGTCTTTGAACTGTTTAGCTGAAGAAAGCTGAGCTTCATCCACGCCTCTATGTGACCCATGAATCACTCTTTCAATGACTCAGGGGCCAGTTTATGTTCACAACTTAGGAGATCTGTGCAGGCCTAAAAGTCAAGCGTGGATGTTTTTTTTTTTTTCAAATAGTTCTTTTTAAGATATTAGGGATTTGAGTTTGCTTAATCAGGGGCACAGCTCAGCTCATGTGACTGACGGGCGCCTTGTAGCTGTTAGTGTGGAGACACGTCTATTTGCAAAATGGCCACACCAGTGGTTTTACCTCGGAAATGAGTTTCAGAAACAGGTGACTGTGGTCCAGAGTTTTTACAGTAAGCAGACCTTCAACACTCAGTTTGTTAGTTAGGCTTCCTAGTTGTCAGAGTTGAAGGTTTAAAACACAGCAATAGTTCAAAAAGTGATTTATTCACCTTAGGTTGCATAAGGACAAACATTGTTTTGTTGTGTCAATAATCATCTAGTTTCATGACTCTTTGAAGTGAAATTAATCATAGCTATCATTTATCCAGTGCCTGGTTCTTCTTTTTCTTTTTATTTCTTTGGTTCCTGAAAAAAATCTAAATGTCCAGAAATTTTAGGAAGGTGAAGTTATTCAAGATCATTTTAAGAGTAAACTATAGCAACCACTGTTATCAGAGTGCTGTGTTTGGACTGTGTGTTGTGTTTAACCTCAGATAACACACACAGGGTAGAAATCAGAGAAGTAATGTTATCAGAGCAAACATAGATAAATGAGTGTGTAATCTGATTAATAATCAGCTCAGCCAGCTCTGACGCTTAGTCCTGTGTGAGAAGGCCTATCTTTGAGCACGGCTCTCTGGCAGCACTGCAGACACAATAAGGGCGCAGGAGGTGCACAGGTGTGGGGGGGTAGATGTGGAAAAGGTACACCCAGATGTTTACAGAGGAAAAATCCTCCAAGCTTTTACCGCTCTGAACATGGCAGCGATGGTGGGAACTCCATCAGAGTGGAAATGTTTTCAAGCTGTCAACAGCTTAATGAAGAATTTCCCCTGAAGACCATGAGTCATGTTTCTGTAACAGACACCAAGCAGACGCAAACACAACCAGCAATACACATTAGGCACGAACAGGAAAATCAACAAACAAAGAGTTACACAACACAGAAACATCAAAACAAAAATGAAAAAAAGGATAAACAGTATACTATAAACAGCACACACAAACACGTTACAGAATAAAAAATAAAATAGAACACATCATAAAATAATGTGAAGAATAATGTATGAGTGTAATGTAAATTTTAGACCCCTTTCTACAATTGTCAAACTACTGTGAAAAGTTTCTGTAACATTAATTAACTATAAATCAAATGCTCTACAAACAGTTCAATCAAGCTTAATTGTTTATAGTGTGATGATCATCATCATCATGTTACGAATTTAAAAACTCTATCTGTGTTGGTGTTCCTATAAAAGCGTGAATGCTGAATGCTGACAGCAAGCTTGCATCCAGTTGTGCTCAAAAGTTTACATACTCCGGCATGACATCATAAAAATCTTTCTGTCACTCATGGTTAGTGGGTGGGTGAAGGCATTGGACAAACAAAATGAGTTTACTGTTCAGCCCTATTACGCAAACTCCACTTTTATATGGGTTACTAACAAAAATATAAGCCCCAGCCGTGTCTTCAACACCCTCTATCATTTCAAAAATCCATCTTCTCCTCTCTTCACTAGCTCCCTTTTTCTGAAAATCTCTCCTTAAGCAGCTGTTTTGAAATCAAGCTGGTTTTGACATTACCACCAGAGACACACACCAGAACGAAGTGACGCAACCACGTCTGCCAGTTGCTCCTCCTCCTCCTCCTGTAGCTTCCTCCGAGGAACTACACAGTCAGTATCAAACACAGATAAACCTCCTTGTGTGCACTAGATATCAGCTGCACAGCAGAAATCAGTCAGTCTTCTGTGTTCTTGTGATAAAAATGACAGTTCAGGAGTCAGGACTCAGCTGAGATTTATTTTGATCTTGGATTCAGTCACGAGGAAATAACTGCTTTGATTGTCCACCATTAGCGACACTGTCTCAGAAACTTAGCGCGGATGTTAAAGTCTTTTACTCTTTTTTGGCTCAAGGGAAACACCCGTGAAGTAACAAAAGCACTACGATCTTACTTTAATTTGAAGTAATTGTGCAAAAATGAAACATAGTTATCTTTACATTTTGCTGCAGATATTATCATAATGTGCTCATGTAACTGGTTGTGTTTCTTTGGACCATGGATGAAGAATCACACAGGAGTTGCTCTCCAGAAGCTCTCTGTTTATTCTGGTGTACAATCAAAAGCACAATCAGCTTGATATGGCAACTGCATCGGTTCATCACTTCAGCTCAGGAAAACTCCTTTTGCTTTTTAAAGAGTACTTTTACAGCATGAAATCATATCAAATACATTTTTAACACAAGTGATCGTATAGTGATGTTTATACTGTTTTTAAGTGTCAAAACAAGAGCATTTTATATTTTTAACTGCATATAAAAATAACAAAATCATTTTAACAAGTACCTTCAGTAACACATTCAACATGTATTTATTGTTTCATTTTAAAGCAAAACTGATTAAACCATGCCTACCTGGTGTACAATCAAAAGCACAATCAGCTTGATATGGCAACTGCATCGGCTCATCACTATAACACAGAAACCCGCACATGAGCATTACAACCACGGGGAAGCAGCAAGATCACTAATTAGCATTAGCTTGGCGTGTCGACGCACTGAAACTCGGTAAATAAAACAAACGCTACTTCTCATAAAAGTTTTAAGCTCTCATATTAAATCCTAACGGGTTCACAGTTAAAACACATGTAACCTAAAGTCTAAAGAACAATATTAACACATTAAACAGACATTTTCGGTGCAGCACTGAATACACACACACCCACCTTCAGCTCAGGAAAACTCCTTTGCTGAGGTGTCTACGGTGGCCAGCTAGGAGCCCTACAGTTGCGTTTCTAAGCCACCAGGTGGCAACAGAGTACAATAAAACATGACAGATGCATCAATTTTGCAGAAATTCAAAAGAGGTTCATTTTAACTCCGTTACACTCACTCTGTCGGCTCCACAAAAAGATGAAACCGTTCTCATCCTCCCTCCTCCTCTGGATCTCTGGATTTACAGAAACACTACTGAACAAAAAGCTCAGACTTTCCACATGTCTAATAATCTACATTTGAGAGCATTTCAACACAGAAAAAGTAATGCTGCTTTTCAACAATTTAATTTGAATGCTTTGATGACGCGGATGTGATCTGTGCCTGTCACAGGCAGAAAGAGAGACAAAGACAGAGGCAGAAGGAAAGAGAGACAGACTCCAAAACCTATTATAAGCTCTGTTTTCTTTTGTTTTGTTTTGTTTTGTTTTTGAAGAGATTTTTAAGAATTTTTTTTAGCGCTCTTGTGTTATGGAGATGTCTAAACCTTTGTCTGTAGTTTCTGGTTATCTGCAAATGTTCTGCATATTTATAAAGGGAGACCAGAGGCAGACGTGCTATAAGTACATTGCGCTAAATGGCTGTTTTGCTCATGAGAGACACAGTCCACACCTTTGCTCTGTCAGTAGATCAGCTCTGCACACACTATTCAGCGCACACAAACCTTTGGTAGAAAAAAACAGAGCATGAAAGTTGCTCCGTTCCTTGAGACGAGTCACCATGACTACTTCCTGAAAGAGGCGGGGGGAGCATATTTGCATATTCAAATGTAGTCACTGAAGCAGCTGCTGAGAGATGCCGCAAAAAGAAGAGGAATTTTCGGCAGACCTAAATTCGTGATCCTGTTGTTGGTTTGTTTTTTCAAGAAAACAGCCACATCCATGACTTTGGGACATTATAATTCTGCATATAACAAATTTTAGCTGCTTTCAAAAGTATCATATGGCGCCTTTAAATCATAATAACAAAAGAAACTTTTAAAATGACTCTAATCAAAAGTTTCCATCTTCTAGTGATTTTGTCCTGATAACATGAACACAAGTCGTCACAAATGTGTTTGAATGTCTCCTAAAGGTAACCATCCTCACCTGTGATCTATTAGCTTTAATCAGTGTGTGTGTATGAAAGCTCAGAGAGTTTCTGAGCTCCTGACAGACAGACATTGACATGCTAACGGTTAGCATACATCGATTTAACTTCGGTTTCAATACAGAATTTCAACTTTCATCACAGAAACATGTTACAATTCCTCTTTTAGAACAACATAGAGAACTCTAAATGTCCAAATACTAACAGGCAGATGTTTTCACACCAGAAAAGTTGTTTTTCCAGACTCTTCTTCTTCTTCTGTCATTTAATGGCAGATCACAAACGTTCAGGTTCATACCGCCACCTACTGTACAAGAGTGTGTAACACCATGTCCCCACCTTTAGATTCTGCTCATCATTTTTGTCTCTCAGAAAGATGAAAAGTGTTTTCCTCACATCTCTGATCTTTCTTCAGTCAATAACATCAAACGTACGAATACATTTTGTCATGTGGCGTGTGATTTTTTTTATATATATTTTTATTCAATGTCTTGAGATGTCCAGATCCAGGGACCAATCTAATATTTATCAACGTATACATAAAACCTGTAAAAGCCTACTTAAGGAATTGATAAGAGAAATGATAGAGAATGGAATCAATATGCAAAATCTACACAGTCAGGTAGACCAATCAAAGGTTCAGACACAACTACCAGGGAAATTGTTCTGGATCCAAAGAAAACCCCACAAATAACTTCAGCTGAAATACAGGACTCCTTGGAATATTTTTCAAGATGCAAAATAGGAGACACTTGAGAAAAATGGGCTGAATGGTAAAGTTGACAGAAGAAGGACATTTCTCAAAACTTCTGGAACAAAGTCATTTGGAGTGATGAGACCAAAAGTGAACTTTTTGTCCACAACCATAAACATTGTTCCATTTGGAGTCCTCAGTTGTTCCGGATACTACTTTCCAGGTGGTAAGGATGACACTTTGTGCCTCCACCTAGTGACTACAAAACCCCTACACACTCGATGTTTCCGAGTCCTTTGAACCAGGTTTGACTAGAATGAAGGATGAATGCAGCATGTTATCAGAAAATACTGGAGGACAATTTACACTCATCAGCCCAGAAGCTGCACATGCGACGTACTTGGACGTTCACACATGACAATGATCCAAAACACAAGGCCAAGTGGACCTGCCATTGGCTACAGCAGAAGAAAGGGAAGGTTCTAGAGTGGCCATCTCAGTCTCCTGACCTCAATATCATTGAGCCACTCTGGGGAGATCTCAAACCTGCAGTTCATGCAAGACAGAGCAAGAATTTACAGGAACTGGAGGCTTTTTGCGAAGAAGAATGGTCAGTTTTACCATGTGAGAAAATAAAGACCCTCATCCACAACCATGAGTGAAAGAAAAGTTTTTGTGTTTTCATTCATATTTTCTGAAAAATGGCCAAAAATGATAAATTCTACCAAGGTATGATAAACTTTTGAGCCCAACTGTATATGGAATATTCTGAAATTTGCACTGTGTGTGTGTATGTGTGTGTGGGTGGATAATACCAATTATATGCAGAATTCGGACAAGAGTGAAGTTAACAGTGAAAACTGAAAAGAGCGCCATTGTGATTTCAAATGGACCAGAGGAAGATCAGACAAGAAAAGAAATGCAGTGCCAAAGGGTGAAGGACATGTTACTTTGCTGCCAACAATAAATCACTTTGCCCCTCTCACACAGTAAATAGCTCCTGTTTTACAGCTAAGGCGGAATGTTTTTTTTCATGTTACACGGTCCATGATTTGAGTTTCTCTATCAATCTAATCACCTTAGGTCAAAATGATATCTGACTATTGTGTTTGCTTTGAGTGTCCCAATCATCCTCAGTTCACCTATTGAGCAAACAGATCAATAAAGGACACAGTCACAACAGATCTCTACACAGTCACAACAGCCCCTAAAAAACTAGTGTGTGTGGAGATTTGTAGCCTTCAGCTCAGCATTAAGTGCAATAATCCCTCACAAACTGCTCCAGTTAAGCCTGGACAGTCCAGCATGCACGTGAGTGCTGGACTTTCTAAAACTTTCTAAGTTTGGATCTTCTGATTGCCCATTTTATTATTCATTTCGTTTCTTCCTCCCCACACAAAATAATTTAATGAGCTGTCATAAAACTTAACACAGACAAAGTTTTATGTCCAAGTAAACCGTTGCTAAAAGTTTGCTTCTTGCAGAAATTGCTTTTTCCCCTTACAAGGCAGACAATCTTTAAAAAATACACAGTCCAGTTGTTCTGGAAACGTCTCTAAACATCACGTGATATTAACAGACGCAATAAATATCCCTGTAATATTATTACTGTGTATTATAATGCAGGGAAAGTTATAGCTCAATATCAATGATTAACAGACATCAACATGATTAAAACCCTTTGCAAACATAAATAGGGTTCACAGAGGCAGAGAGGGACAGACGTAATTAGGTGAGAGTCTGTTATCATCATTTCAAGGGAGAATTCAGCCGAACAGAGAAGCAGGAAAGTTATATATGTATGTATGTATAAAGTTTACACCCTCCAGCAGAATTTCTGATTTTTCGGCCTTTTCCCAGAAGACACGAATGATAACAGGAAATCCTTTCTATCACTCATGGTTAGAGGTTGGGTGAAGACATTTATTGCAAAAAAAATTGTTTACTCTTTTTTAAATCATAATGACAACAGAAACTTCAAAAATGATCTTGTTCATTTTTTTATACACACACACTGATTACAAGCTTATAGATCACAGGTGAGGATGGTTACCTTCTGTAGACATTCAAACACATTTGTGTTAACTTTTGTGCATTTATCAGGACAAAATCACCAGAGTTGTGAAAACTTCTCAACAGGTTAATTTTTGAAGTTTCTATTGTCATTATGATTTAAAAAGAGTAAACTTTTTTTTTTTTTTTTTTTTT